>JXCR01126006.1:0-12677 GCA_002079205.1 Phalaenopsis hybrid cultivar | reverse complement strand
TGTTAGCCCTCAGGTGAGTGAGTAGTGGGAGCCATAGAGTGGCAGCCGATATCCTCCCAGCCTAACCACAAAATTAGGGACCAAATACTGGATTAGTCAAAGTTCATTTGCGCTCAAAAAAGGGTAAAGAATAAGATTGCTACTATTTAGCACAAAATTTTTTTTTATATTTTTTAAATAATTTTAATTTTTTCACAATCTATATACTCATTGTAAAGGGGAATGATGCTTTTATAAAATTGAACTTTTCATCACTAAAACTTTGTTTAGATTTCATATGTTTTCTTTTGAAAGTTTAGCAATTAGTTTAATTAAACCAGTTCATTTTATCGACATTTTATTGAACATACACTTAATTATTTTAGATTAAAATTTTGTACTTCAGTTTTGTAGTTTGACTTTTTATTTTACGTTACAGTCATAAAAATTTACCTATAAGCTTTTCCAACTTTCTTGTGGGATCGATATCTAAGACTCCATTAGAGCCCTTTATTACTTGTGCGATATGTATATGATGCACCTAAATATATTTTAGACATATTTTTATACCTATTTTTGAGATATTATACTTTAACGGAAGGTATTTGTGTGTTTCTCTTGCAGGTACAAGTAAAAAGGTGAAAAATGCTAAAAGAAGTGAAAAATGATCAAATTTGGAGCAAATATGCAAAAATGGTGTAGAAGATTTTTGGTGCCTAAGCGCCACTGAAATAGATAAGGCCACGTCTAAGTGTCAAATGCCCCGTACTTAAGTGCTAGAGGTGGTTATTTGACGGTTTAATCCATTTTACCAAAATTTGATGGGACATTTGAGGCACCTATTGGCTAAAGAGGGTGGTTATGACCACTAAAAATAAAAATATGATTAAAAGACTTATGAAAGGAGGCATTCCTTAGAGAATACATCAAATTTGGACACATTTTGAAGAGTTACCAAGACACCTTTTGGAAATTTATAGAAGAAGGAAGTTAAGACTTTTAGAAGTGTGCTTGAAAATGGGGAGTCCTGAGAGGTTCTTGAAGAAGTTAGTGGAGAAACGTTTTGAGAGATTTTCAGGAACCACAAATTTAATTTATCATTTTTGTTTTTAGCTTTATTGTGAGAGTTAAGAGTGTTGTAAAAGAGAAGAGATTCAAAAGAACTTCAAGATTTTGGTGCATGATTTGAGGTAAATTTTTATCTTTGTTTTTAAACAATTTTTTGTTTTAATCGAGACTTCTTGTTGGTTTGACAATGATTTCTACTTTTAAAATAAAGTGTGGTTTTGATTTCTCTATGGATTCTGAGTAGTTTTCTTTATCTTTCTTCTTAAAATGATAAATAAATCAAGTGTTTGATGGAAGTTGTAGGGAGTATTAATCTTTAATGTTGGAAGAAGTTGTGATGATTTAATTCCATGCACTTCATTTACTTCTTGATCTGAACTATCTAGATGTTAAAATTTGTTGTGAGAACATGTAAGAACTGGGCTAGTTATTGTCTCAGCCAACAATTGGAAAGAATCACATGAGGTTGTATGAATGAGAATGTAATTCATATGATTAAGTGAATATAAATAGGGAAATAATACTTGAAGAGTGTAGAGTTAGAGGACTTTAAAGTAAAAGGCTAAAGCCCCCAACTTGATTTATTATTTTAGGTTTTTATACGAGATGTTAGCCCTCAGGTGGAGGGAATCGAGGGAACTCTAAAGTGAGAGATGGTATCTTCCTTGCCTAGCTGGTCTTCAGAACTATTCAAACTTTAAATTATCCATTATTCATTATAACATCTCTATTAAGGGTAAAGAATAATATTGCTCTTATTTGAGACAACACAAATTGCATACTTCCACAACAGAAATCCAATACTTATTACTGATTCATGATAAGGAGAAATATATTATCATATTAAGTGCTTTTCTTTTACATAAACTCAAGTTATCTTTAGAAGTTCTTAATGTTTTGACAAAATATCAAAAATACCAAAAATATTTGAATTTTAATTACTGTAAAAACATCTATAGTTTAAGTAATTATCTTTTTAATATAGAAAGTTTGTTGTTTAATAGTGCATATTGTGAAATTCATGTGGGTTCAATATTTTGGTCCTAATCAAAAAGCCATATACTACTTGATAAGGATACGTATACTTGCATAGTATCCCAATATAGATAAATTAAACAGTTAAATTCTTATTTTCTTCAGAATCAAGTTTTTGGTACTATTGCAAAGTAAAGAAATAAAAGTGAAAAATATAATTGAAGACATTGTTATACTGTTGCATTTAAACAGTAGCTAGGATCAAATATTTGGCGTCATTCTCAGGGAATTGATTGAAAGAAAATTTATATTTTAGAAATACTTAATTAAATTTTAAGAGTTATTGTAGGGATATATGACTATAGTATTTTATTTTTGTGTATTTTATTTTATGTTAGTGTATGCGTAGTTCATGTTCTGAAAGACTAGTGTCCTACGATTCTGAATTTGAAAAAATTGCAGTAAAAGCAAAAAAATTAAAATTTTTGAAAAATTTAAAAGAAATTACAGAAATGTCAAACCAAAATGAGCAAAATGTTGAAATTCATCAAGAATTTAGTCCTTTACAAGATTATGACAACCCTGCGGTAGATAAACTTCATTGTAGTATTCAAAACCCTATTGTGCTGGCTAATTCATTGGAACTTTAACTTTCTATTATCCAAATGGTATCAAATAATCAGTTTGGAGGATCACCAATTGAAGATCCAAATTTACATTTTGCCAATTTTTAGAAATGTGAACTACATTTAAATATGATAGTGTATCAGATGATGCCATAAGACTTAGGTTATTTCTTTTCTCACTAAGGGATAAAGCTAAGATATGGTTAAATTTGTTAGCACATGGATCTATGAGAACTTGAGGTGATTTAACACAAAAATTCCTTACTAAATTTTTTTCACCATAAAAAACTACAATGCTTAGAAATGATATTACATCGTTTAATCAGTTTGAAGGGGAATCTATTTATGAAGCATGTGAATGATTTACAGAACTCTTAAGAAAGTGTCCACACCATGTTATACCAGATTGGTTAATAATTCAAACTTTTTATAGTGGACTAGCTATGTCTCTAAGATCTATTATCGATGTCCCTGCTGGTGGTTCATTGATGTCAAAACCATTTCATGACACTTATGCTTTAATTGAAGAAATGACTACCAATAATTTTCAATGGCTTTTTGATAGGGTGAATCCAAAGAAAGTAGCCAATACTCATGAATCTGATGCATTTAATTTGTTAGCAAACCAAGTTGTTGTAATTTAAGGAAGTTAGACCAAATTGGAATGAATTGTTCTCAACCAATTTCTATGATTGAATAAACATTAGGCTAAATGGTAGATTCTCAAGCATCATTAGAAACTTTGAATGCCATAAATAACAAGTAAAATAACCTATATTCAAATTATTATAACCCAGGTTGGAAGAACCATCCCAACTTTAATTGGAATAATATTACGGGTGGTAATAATCAGCAATGGGGGAACAATCATGTAAACCCACTGGAAAACTAGAACAACCAAGGGAATGATAATTATAGATCTACTTATCCTCCAGGTTTTAACAATAATCCACAATTTAGGGAGTAGAGGTTATCTATAGAATAAGTGATTTTACAAAGGGGAAATCAGTTACAAAGTCAAGGAGCTACAATCAGAAATATTAAGAATCAACTTGGACAAATAGCAAATTCATTAAGTAATGGATCTTAAGGAACACTTATTAGTAATACAGAAACAAATTCTAAAGACCAGAATAAAGAGCAAGTAAAAGCCGTTCAACTTAGAAGCGGAAGAGAGTTGAAAGGTAGGATTCCAAAAGACCTATTTTTCTGCCGAAAATTGATTTGGAAAAGCCACCACCTCCATTTCTTCAAATATTTCTTCAATAGAAGTTAGATAAGAAAATATAAAAATTTCTAGAAAATTTTAAGAGGCTTACCATTAATATTTCATTTACTGAAGCCTTAGAACAAATGCCAAGCTATGTAAAGTTTATGAAGGATATTCTCAACAATAAAAAGAAGTTTGAAGATAATGAGACTGTTGCACTTACTCAGGAGTGCAGTTCAATTATTTAGAAAAAGTTTCCTAAAAAGTTTAGAGATCCTGGTAGCTTTACTATTCCATGTGCGATAGGAGACAAATTTTATGAAAAAGATTTAAGTGATTTAGGTGCAAACATTAACCTTATGCCATTATCAATATTTAAAAGATTGAAATTAGAAGAAATAACCCCTACTACTGTGTCTCTGCAGTTAGCATATCGTTCGATAACGTATTCTAAAAGAGTTATAGAAGATTTCCTAATGAAAGTGGATCAATTTATCTTTCCTGTTGATTTCATTATGTTGGATATGAAGAAAGATAAAGAGATACCTATCATTTTGGGGAGACATTTCCTTGCCACAGGAAGAACAATGATAGATGTGCGGAAAGGGGAATTAACAATGCGTGTCAATGAGCAAACTGTTACTTTTAACATTTCAAGATCAATAAAGTATCCTGCAAAAGGTAAAGATGATGAATGTTATAGAATGGATGTTATAAGATATCTGAGTAAATACCATTTCAAAACTAATTACAAAGAAAAATCTAAAGCAAAAGATTTGGAACACGAAGATTCAAATTATGTTCGAGTAAGTTTTAAATTTTTGGACACGATAGAAGAAGATAAATCATTTTGTCCATCGATTGAAAAACCTCCAGAACTTGGCTTGAAGTTACTTCCTGAACATTTAAAATATGCCTTTTTAGGTGATTCCTCTAATTTACCAGTTATAATTTTCTCAAATTTAACGATGGAAGAAGAACAAAGATTGATGAAAATTTTGAAAGATTTTAAGAAAGCTTTTGGATGAATAACAGTGAATCTTAAAGGAATCAATCCTTCAATTTGTACGCATAAAATTTATACAGAAGAGAATTGTAAACCCATGGTTGATCCTTAAAGGAGATTGAATCATGTTATGAAAGAAGTAGTTAAGAAAGAAATTTTAAGGTGGCTATATGCTAGAATTACCTACCCTATTTCAGATAGTGCTTGGGTTAGTACAATTCACTGTGTTCCTCAAAAAGGAGGAGTAACTATGACTGTGAATGAACATAATGAATTAATACCTATTAGACAATTCATAGGGTGGAGAATATGCATTGATTATAGAAAATTAAATCTTGGCACTAGGAAAGATCATTTTCCACTACCCTTTCTAGATCAAATTTTTGATAGACTAGCTAGGCATTATTACTTTTGTTTTCTGAATGGATATGTTGCTTATCACAAAATTCAAATAACTCTTGAGGATCAAGAGAAAATAATTTTTACCAGTCCTTATGGTACATTTGTTCTTACAAGAATGTCTTTTGGTTTATGTAAAGCCCCTGCTACATTTCAAATATGTATGATGGAAATTTTTTGTGAATTAATTGAAAAAGGGATTGAAGTCTTTATGAATGATTTTTTTGGTATTTGGAACATCATTTGACTCGTGTTTAAAACATTTATCAACAATTCTTAAGCGCTGTGAAGAAACAAATTTAGTCCTAAATTTGGAAAAATATCAATTCATGGTAGCAGGAGGAATTATATGAGGACATCAAATATCAAAAAATGATATGGAAGTAGATCCTGCTAAAATTTAAGTAATCTCTAATTTACCTTATCCAAAAAAAGTAAGGGAAATTAGGATTTTTTTAGGACATGCTGGATTCTACAGACGATATATTAAATAATTTTCAAAAATTGCTAAGCCTTTATACCATTTACTGGAGAAAGTTGTAATTTTTAATTTTGATGAAGAGTACCTAAAAGCTTTTGATTTATTAAAAGAAAAATTAGTCACTGCACCAATTATAATTTGACAAGATTGGGGAAAACCTTTTGAACTGATGTGTAATGCTAGTGATTACGATTTTGGAGTTGTTTTAGGACAAGGACAAGATAACATTTTAAAAGCAATTTATTATGCTAGTAAAAATCTTAATGAAACCCAAATTAATTATACAACAACTGAAAAAGAGTTATTAGCAATATTATATGCCTTTAATAAATTTAGATCATATTTAATTGGAACTCATTGTGTAGTGCAAATAGATCATTCTGCAATTAATTCAAAATGAAAAAGAAGGATGTTAAACCAAGACATACAAGATGGATTCTTCTTTTGCAAGAATTTGATTTTATAATAGTAGATCGAAAAGGAAATGAAAATCAAACTGTTGATCATTTGTTTAGACTTGAGTTAGAAAAACCACTCTGTTTTGAAAAAGAAATTAATGAACATTTTTCAGATGAAAAATTGTTCAATATTAATGAGTTACATGTTTCGTGGTATGCTGACATTGTGAACTCTCTTGTTAGTGATATTTACCTTATGAAATGACATACAACATAAGAGGAAATTTATTTCTGAAGCTAAGAATTATTTTTGGGATGACCCATTTTCATATAAAAAGGAAAGGATCTAATTATTCAAAGATGTGTGCATTTAGAAGAAACTTATGAGATTATCAAAAAATGTCATAATTCTGATTTTGGGTGACATTTTGGTGTTGATAAAATAACGTACAAAATTTTACAATCTGGATTCTATTGGCCTACTATCTTTAGAGATGTTAATGCTTATATCAAAACTTGTGATAGATGTCAACGAGTAGGCAATATTTCTAGAAGAAATGAGATGCCCCTCAATTATATGCTAGAAGTTGAAATATTTAATATTTGGGGATTAGATTTCATGGGACCATTTATACAATCTTTCAAAAATTTACATATACTTTTAGCACTGGATTATGTATCCAAATGAATTGAAGTTGTTGTTTGACCTCAATGTGACTCTTAAAGTGTTACAAAATTTTTAAAAATGAACATATTTTGGAGATTTGAGATGCCGAGAGTTATCATAACTAATGGGGGAAGTCATTTCAAAAATGTCATAATGGAGAAATTATTAAAGAAATATCATATAAACCATAGAATTACTACTGTTTATCATCTTCAGATAAGTGGTTTGGCTAGATTATCCAATTGGGAAACTAAAAGAATTATATAAAAATCTGTGAATCCAACAAAAATGGATTGGTCAGTAAAACTTGACTATGCTTTGTGGTCTTATAGGACTGCATACAGAACTCTTATAAGAATGTCCCCATGTAGGCTCATATCTGGGAAAGCCTGTCACTTATCAGTTAAACTTGAGCATAAAGCATATTGGGTGATTAAAGAGTTCAATTATAATTTAAAAGATGCTGGTAAGAAAAGATTATTGCAATTAAACGAGTTTGAAGAGATAAGGAATAAATCTTATGAGAGTACTAAGATATACAAAGAAAAGATGAAGATGTGACACGATCAAAGGATTCATACTAAAAATTTTCGGCCAGCGTAACAAGTTTTGCTGTATAATGCAAGGTTAAGATTATTTCCAGACAAATTTAAATCTAGATGGATGGACCCATTTGTTATGATAAAATTTTATCCTTATGGAGTTGTGGATATTAAAAATCCTAAAACTGAGATAGTATTTAAAGTGAATGGTCATAGATCGAAACCTTAAATTTTAGGGGATTAGCATAAATTTAATGATTGAATGATGTTGGTTTAACCAGAATACGCACTGGTTACGCCGGGCAGATGACGTAAAACTAAGCGTTTTGTGGGAGGCAAGCCATAGTTATTAGTGTGTTTTGCTTTGATTGTTGATTGTCTGATTAAGAAAATTTGGGGGAGTATTTTTTTAGACTATTTATGTTAGTAATGATTTTAAGACTTTTTTTAGTGATCTAGACATGTTAGATTGAGACTTTGGACGTTAAGTTTAGTGGTGCAAAATTATGCACTGGCGCTTAAGCGCGAGAGTTAAAAACTATGTGCAAAATTAAATTTCTAGAAGTTTCAACTGCCAGTTTATTGAATAAAACACGCCATGGCAGTTTTAGGACGTGCCTAGAATTTTTGGAAGGATTTAGGCGTATAAATATAAGGGTTTTGTGATGGAATTTCACCCCAAAATCATTTTTAGCCCTAAATTCTAAGAGAAAGAGAGATTTTGAGAAAATGTCTTCATGGGAGATGGATTTAAGAAAAAAGAAGAGGCCATGAGGAAGAAATTCATTAGCCAGAGTGCACAAGAGATGTATAACGATTTCTTAGCTATTAGTATTGAAGGAATATCAAAAAAGATCAACAAAACTGAGGCTAGAGTGGCTTTACTTGAGACAAAGGTAAATTAAGTTAATGCACATCTAGAGCATATTGGATGGCAATTAAGAAGGCAATTTAGCCACACTAGTTATATAGAAGAAGCAGATAAGGTGATGTATCTTAAGAAGAAATGGATTGAAGAAGATTGTATCATAGCTCGTCACCACTGTCCGTTTTATTAACTCTATATTCTGAATGCCCAATGAGAGACTAATGAAAGACAAGAACTTGTCCTAACAAATGAAGAATAGAATTAAGTTCAGTATTAAAGTTTATTTGATAGGAATCGTTGTTTTATGTGTTTGTGTTAAATCTTGTTTTTAGTGCTTATGTCTTTTGTGTGTTTAATTTTGAATGTTTGTTAAGTGTTAAGAAAATCTTCTCATCCGAGACTATTTGGAATGAATATTAAGTGTTACATTTACTTGTACTAGTTTGTAAATGAATATATGTTTTTGTTTGTCTGAAACTTTAGTGTTATTTAAGCCTCGAATAGAATAAGGTATATTGGAGAATTTGAGTGAGAGGAGAGTTAAGGAAGAGGAAAATAGTCATTTAAGTGTTATAAGACCATTTAGGGGTGGTATACTTAGGCTAATAGTGCATTTTACTTAAGTTCAAAAAAATCAAAAATAGTGCATTGGTTTCTAAGCATCACATTCTTGTGCTTCAGCGTGAAGTAACCCGAGTGGCAGGGGCCTAAGCGCTACTTATCCGTGTTTAAGAGTCAGTTCACAAAAATTGGTTCGCGAACGGTTAAATGTGAAAAATAACCTAAAAAATCACCATTTTTACTCCTGTACTGATCTTCTTCCTCTCGAGTCCGCGATTTTGAAGTCTAGGGCAAACCTTTTCATGGAGATTTCTTGGTGGATTTGAGCCAAATTTGCTAGATTTGGATTTCTTAAAGTAAGAGAATCACTTCTATGTAAAAACTTTGGATTTTCACCATGTATTTTGAGTACATTTGGAAAAACCCAAAAATCACAATTTGTGGTGAAAAGTGAAGAAAAATCTATGGAAATTGCATAGAAAGTGAAGTTTACGCATATAGGAGTTAAGTTTAGTGGATTAGACTTGATTTTTGAAGTTATTGTGGAAATTTATGAAATTTGTAGAATGACCACAAGAATGAAGAAGAGTAAGGGAAAGACCCACTTAGATTCGAGCAAGTTTGTGAGTTCAAATGTTCAGGAAAGATATAGTGACGCTTTACAGTCACGAAAGTTAATTCCTGAGAGGTGTTTCAAAATCCAGGTGGATTCGTAGAAGATTTGATCTTTCACCGACAATGGGAATGATTTTATTGTTTTTCTGTTGTGGTTTTTATTTCTGTAGTTTGGGAGTTCTATGCAAACCTCCCTGAGGCAGAAGAGGATCGAGTCATGGTTAGATGCAAATTGGTACCTTTTACACTAGACGTAATCAATATGTTCTACCATTTACCACCTAATACTTTTTATTTTTATGCAAACTAAAGTCTGACTGAGACAGAATTAGATGAGATTATTTCATATTTGACTGTTGAAAGGGGGCTCTGGAAAATTACAAATGAAGGAGAGTCAACTTTTCCCCTTCAATTTTAAGTGAACTATCGAAGGCGTGGCACTTCTTTATTTCAGCTCATCTGTTACTGATGAATCATCTCAGTGAAGTTATAAGGGAGAGAGCAACGTTGAATTATTGTATTCATGAAGGCAAGCTTATCAATATTGGAGCTTTGATCTATCAGACTAGCATCAGTTCTGCTACTGCCGCTACTACTGCAGGTTTGGGATTTGCTTTCTTGATCTTTCTTTGTGTGAGCAGGCTGGAGTGAGATATGATAGCTGGGAAGAAGTGTTTTTGCCTCTAAAGCTAATTACAAGTGTAAATGTGAAGTCGTATCCTCAACAATCTATTTTTTGTTGGAGAGGAGGATTTTCAAGAAGTTATGGAATGTCAAAGTCTGCTGCATCCACCTCTGCTGCTTCTACATCGAGAACATCTACCTCGAGAGGATCTACTTCTAAAGGTGAGTCTACTGAAACTCAAGATCAATTATTGCAGAGGATGATGGAGAACATTAATTATACTGCAAATAAGGTAAGAAATTTAGAATGTTTTGTAGATCATATTGATGGGTATAATAGAAATAAATGTGATTATGAGGAGAAATTTCACTCATCTTTGGAGAGCCTAATTAGGAGCAACCAAGGAGTAAAATTTCCTTCATATCCCAGATAGCCTGATTATGAGCCTACAAATGTCTGAAATAGCGGTAATGACTGAGTTATTTTAATATTTGTAATATGTGATGGACTATGTGGTTTGGACTTAATATATTTAAGTTTATGTGCTTGTTTGGAATATGTGGTGTGTTAGACTTTTTGTTTAATTGTTATTTTGATGTTTGTGTTGTTAGTATTTTGTTTTAAATTATAGGGTAGTAATTGTTGTTGTGTGTTGAGTAATGTGTTTTAGTTAAGTAGGATTGAACTTATTTTTATGTCTTTTGAAAAGATGAAAATCTTTCTAGCTTTAGTTTTAAACTTTAATTTTAGAAAACAGCTACCTTATATTTTTCTTTTATGTTGCTAGTATGTTTATTTTTATATTTATATTGTGAAATCAATGTTAGGGTGATTGTTGGTTCTTATGCCTGTACTCATTACTTAAAAGTCTAATGAATCTCTTTATGTTATATTAAAATGAAAATGATATNTACTTCTAGAGGTGAGTCTACTGAAACTCAAGATCAATTATTGCAGAGGATGATGGAGAACATTAATTATACCGCAGATAAGGTAAGAAATTTCGAAAGTTTTGTAGATCATATTGATGTGTATAATAGAAATAAATGTGATTATGAGGAGAAATTTCACTCATCTTTGGAGAGCCTAATTAGGGGCAACCAAGGAGTGGAATTTCCTTCATATCCCAGATAGCCTGATTATGAGCCTATAGATGTCTGGAATAGCGGTAATGATTGAGTTATTTTAATATTTGTAATATGTGATGGACTACGTGGTTTGGACTTGATATATTTAAGTTTATGTGCTTGTTTAGAATATGTGGTGTGTTAGACTTTTTGTTTAATTGTTATTGTGATGTTTGTGTTGTTAGTATTTTGTTTTAAATTATAGGATAGTAATTGTTGTTGTGTGTTGAGTAATGTGTTTTAGTTAAGTAGGATTGAACTTATTTCTATGTCTTATGAAAAGATGAAAATCTTTCTAGCTTTAGTTTTAAACTTTAATTTCAGAAATCGGCTACCTTATATTTTTCTTTTATGTTGCTAGTGTGTTTATTTTTATATTTATATTGTGAAATCAAAGTTAGGGTGCTTGTTTGTTTTTATGCCTGTACTCATTACTTAAAAGTCTAATGAATCTCTATATGTTAAATTAAAATGAAAATGATATAAAATTGATCAAAAATTAATTTTATTCCTATTTTTAATTTTATACTTGTATAATTAGGGTATAAAATTTCCTGTAAGCATGTTATTTCAATTTTCATTCCTGCTTATATATATCTATTGTTAAACTGTTTAAGCTTGTTAAGAATTTAAATTGGGTGGGGAGGGGAATGAAAAATATTATCAAAACTTGAATTTTATTTGTTCTCAAATGTGCTACAAGTTAATTTGATTTGAAAAAAAAAGATCATGTATATGAAGTTATATGGACAAATAAAATTTGATTATAGAAATGAGCAAGANGGGTGGGGAGGGGAATGAAAAATATTATCAAAACTTGAATTTTATTTGTTCTCAAATGTGCTACAAGTCAATTTGACTTGAAAAAAAAATGATCATGTATATGAAGTTATATGGAGAAGTAAAATTTGATTGTAGAAATGAGTAAAAAAATTTAGTTAAAATTCTGGTAATGAAGAAAAACTTTTAGTTAAAAGTTTTTAGTGTAGAAAATGCTAAATATAGTGTAACTATCTTTCGTAAGAAAAATAGTATTTTTGAAAAATTTAGAAATTTAGACTATTATTTTTAATGCTTAAATTTCTTTTATTAAAAATAATTTTCAAAACTATTATTATGTTTTTAAGTAAAAGAAAAATATCAACTCTTTGCTTTAAGTAAGGAGAAGTGGAATTTAAAATTATTAAAGGCCTATCCTGACATAGTAATCCTTGCCTTAAAAGAAAAAAAAGAAAAAAAAAAGAAAAAGAAAAAGATAAGGGAGGAGAAGCTTGATGATTAGTGCTAATCAAAAATTGGTTCCACATTTGCTCTTTTTAAAGTATATAACTTGCAAAACTCTTAAGCTTAAGGATATAATATAGTAAGGAAAATTATTCTTAATAAAATTTTTTAAGTAGAGATAATAGAAGGACTAAATTCTATATTTGAAAAATCTACAATATTTCTGAATTAGATAAAAACTCACATTTTCATATTTCTTAACATTAAAAATTTCTAAACTTTAAGTTGGTCTCATTTACTAAATAT
>JXCR01126004.1:0-11675 GCA_002079205.1 Phalaenopsis hybrid cultivar | reverse complement strand
AAGGTTTAACAAAAGAACAATCAAACTTACCAACTGTAGCATCATTGTAAGACTGAGGGAAAACCTGATTTTCAGTATCATTTAAAGAATCAAAACCTCTTTCTACTATATCAGCAAAAGTAGCATTAGTCTTTTGGATATCAGTATCAAAATCAACAGGGAGAAGTGCACCCATAGACACTAGATCATCCCAGAAGCCTCCAAACACAGAAGAAGAAAGGAAGCTAGGCAATGGAATAGTAAATTGAAATTTATAACACTTTTAGCCGGAAAAGAAGCTTAACAACCAGAGTAAGGAGTACTTCAATACAAGCTACTAGAATGCTTCAAGAACAACTAAAAGTGTGTCAAATTAGTAGAGGACTTTGGGAAGGTGGTTGAGGAGCCGCTATTACAGAGAAATCCCTAGTAGTGCTCTGCTAGGGTTTTGGAGGTGATAAAGCTGCTTGGAGTNGCTCCTTGAAATAAGGAGTCAAAGTTAAGACATGGGGCAAGATAGCTTTTCCCAGTTCAGAACACATTGCAGGGACTTCACCAGGAGAAGAGGGAACCTCAATATTGGTAAGGGGAGGGCGCAAAGGGATCAGGTTATTGGAAGGTTCAGATGGGCCTTCAACAAGAAGTACAGTCTCAGTAATGGGGTAAAAAGGTTCAGCATGAGGGTCTTTAGGTTGGGAAGGGGCAAGAATGGAGGGGGAGGGCAAAAGAGAGGTTCCATAACCATGATCATCAGCAAAGGCTTCCACTAAGGGTGGGCAGTCAGAAGTAGGGGTAATAGAATTAGGTAGAGAATCAGATTCTGGATTTAGGGTCAAGATTCTGGCGGGAGAAGGTGAATCCAGTTGTGGTGTGGCTAGTGGTTGTTTAGGGAAGGTTGACATTCCATAGGTCGCATTCTTTTTATTGGGATGTAATCTGAAGCATCTGTTGTCAGTGTGTCCAAACATCTTACAATTATGGAAATAATATGGGCTTTGCTCCATAAATATTTTCTGCCAATAGCCATTGTTAGTTGTACCTAACCAAATTTCATCAATTTCAGGTTGGGTGATATCCCTTTCCACTAGGATTCTAGCGACAGAAGGTCTTGACAGGTTAAAGGTAGGAGCATCTAGCTTCATGGGTCTTCCAAGGGTAGTGCCAATGGTAAAGAGAACATGGTGGTTGAAAAAATGAAGCTTCAATCCAGGCAACTTAAACCATATAGGAACAATAGGAGGTTCCTTTGAAGGGTCAAAATCAATAGTCCATTTCAGTAATTTCATAGAGATTCCATCCAAAAAGAGAACTTGCTTAGCAAAAAGCCTTGCATAATCCTCTTCCTTAGCTAATTGAATCGTTATATGCCTACCATCCATAAGTCTAACTTTCCAAGCACCAACCAGCTTTAAATCATCAAAATACTTCCTTATGTCATCCATTTTAGGATGGTTGAATTGAAATTTGCCCACCAGGGTGAATTTTCGAGCCTCAGCCAAAGTGTTGATTTCCAGATTAGTGAACACAGCAACCACCTTGCCTTCTTTTCTGCATAAAGCTTTCACATAGGGGCAATCTCCTTTACCAAGAGTAGCCTCATGATAGGCTTGGGGGAAGACAAGATTCTCGACATTTTGCAATGTTTAAAAAACTTTTCTCACCACATCAGCAAAAGTGCCTTTAGACCATTGGATGTTAGTTTCTAAATCAATGGGAATGGGAGAGGCCATTAAGAACAGCCACAACAAACACAGGTTGGGCAAACAGAGAAAAGAACCAATCAAACAGTAATTGAAAAACTCAAGAGAGAACAGCTGCAGAAAATAGACTTTCAAACCAATGAAACACCTGCTGGAAGATGTAGAAGGGTGAGGAGAAGCACAATCACAGTTAGGGATGGTTAGAGGGAAGCAGGAAAGCACCATTGAGACCGAAACCCTAGCAGAGCTAGGGAAGCAGCCGCCACCATGAAGAAAATTTTTATTTAATTTATAACAAACCAAAAAGGAGTTACACAACTCTATAGTAAGGTAGGCCAAGGAGGCCTCCCTTAATAAGGAAAGAGAGAGGAGTTGAAGCAACTTTGGAGATAGATGGAGAAATTGCCCTCAGCCTAGCTCTAGCCAACCAGTTAAGAGGTCAGTTACCTTGCCTATGGATAAATATGAACTTCAGGTTAATCCTAGCAGAGAGGCTATAAATTTTATGAATACAACCAACAACTACCTTCCGTAGAGGAGTATCCTAATTTAGCAGATGCCATTGAAGGGTACAAATTTCTGCAGTATTTACCTTTCAAAAATAATGCCCAAAGTGATTTCTGTGCTCTGAAGTGAATCCATAATTTAAGGAAATTAATATGTTGGGGATGTGTTAAGCTTGTAAAGCCCAGGCCCCCATTATCCATAAGTTTACAAACTGAATTCCACTGGGTCCAGTGTAATTGGTTCTTTTGGCCAGACCAAAGGAATCTATTAAACAGTCTTTCAAGGAGCAGCTTTGTGCTTTTCTTTAGAGTTCCCATATGGAGAATATAAGAGGGGAAAGTAGATAAAAAATGTTTAAGTAAAGTGATTCTCCCCCCATTTTACAAAAAAATATTTGTCCAGTTGAGGAACCTTTTCTGGATTTTTGTCACCACCTCATCAAACTGAATCTGTCTAGCTCTTCCCTTGAGCTGATAAACACCAAAGTATTTAAAAGGGGAGATGGAGGTTATGAAACCAGTGAAGTCAGAAAGCCAATCTTTGAACTGATGTTTAACACCCTTACCATAGATGAGGGAGCATTTTTCATTATTCAGCAGAAGCCCTGAATAAGACAGAAAAGACATTAAGCACTTATGGATTTCTTTAGCAGTTAGTTTGGTGGCTTTAGAAAAAATGATTATATCATCAGCATAAGAAAGATGGCTAATAGCTACATTAGATCTAGGGTTGAACTGGTGTTGAGGGAAAACTTTTGAAATCTGATTAAGCAGTAAAGACAAATAATCAAAGACAAGAATGAAGATGGTAGGAGAAAGAGGATCACCTTGCTTAATCGCTCTTTGAGCTTTGAAAAAATAATGTGAAGAACCATTGATGAGAATATAATGGGCATTGTTATGAAGCCATCTCAAAATCAGATTAATAAAGTCCTGTGAGAAACCTCTTGCTTGAAGGACCTCCTCAATGAAACCAAGTGGATAGTATCATAAGCTTTACCGATATCTAACTTGTAGATCAGATTACCACCCCTGCAGACTTTGTTAATATCCTGGACAAGTTTCTGTGCAAGAAGAACATTATCAACAATGCTTCTTCCCTTTATGAAAATATTCTGATTTAAGGAGATTATTCTGTGAAGATGTGGTTGGATTCCAACCACAAGAATCTTGCTAATGATTTTAGTTAACACATTTGTTAGACTGATTGGTCTAAATTGGTCCCAACTCCTGCAGTTGGTCTCCTTTGGAATGAGAGTGATGGAGGAAGATGTGAAATAGTTAGGAGGATCACTACCATTAAAATAGGCCTGCACTGCTTTGATAACATCTCCTTTTATAATACTACAAGCTTTTTTATAAAAATCAGTAGAGTAACCATCAGGGCCTGCAACTTTGTTGTTGTCAATAGAGTCAAGAGTAGTTTTAACTTCTTCCTTAAGAGGAATCTAAGATAAGTGAAGATTGGATGTATAGCTTCTATTTTGATTGAGAAGAGAGTTATTTACAGTAGTCCTTTCAAAAGGAAGCTGAGAGAAAAGATCTTGAAAATGCTTCATATCACTATCAGAGGTGTCCTTAGCAGATTTAAGCAAATCTTCATTGGAATTTTTTATCTTATGGATAGCATTACATTTCCTCCTATAATATATCACTGCATGATAATTTTTAGAATTTTTATCCCCCTCATAGAACTTAATTTGAGCAGATTTCTGATGTAACAATAACTCCTGCCTTTGGATAGTAATGACGAGTGCTTCGTTGACAGTAAAAAGTTCAGATTCTAAGGATGGATCTTCAACACCCTTACCTTCCAGCTGTAAAACCAGGTCCTCAGCTTCTCTGACCTTGGAATGTAAATTGTCAAAGGCTTGCGAGTTCCACCTTTTTAGATGGGTACCCAATTTCTTTTCAAGAACCGAAATTTTGACCCAAGGGTTGTTATGATGATAGCTGTTCCAAATTTGTTGAACCTGACATAGAAAATCAAGATTTGAAGACCAAACATTTAGGTATCTAAATGGAGTTTTAGTTGGAGGTAGAGAGCTCTGGATACTTAGTAAAAGATGTCTATGTTCAGACCCAGACATAGGTAGATGGATAATGATATTATGAAGAAAGTCACTAAGCCAGGTATCATTAGCCAGAGCTCTATCTAATCTTTCCCAGATATTGCCACTCCTCCAAGTAAATTTAGTTCTAGTGAAACCAAAATCATGTAGTTTGGCAAGATTTATATTATCATCGAACAAATTCATTTTGTTAATAGTTGGAGGTCTACCTCCAGACTTTTCACAAGGAGAAGCCACACTATTGAAATCCCCATAAACTAGCCATTTAGAGTTAGATTTGAGGCTGAGGTTGAAAATTTCAGTCCAAAGTCCTTTTCTTCTATTAGAGCAGCTTGAGGCATAAACAAAAGTGGCATTAGCTGAATGACCTGCCAGTTGTAAAGAGACATGAAGAAATTGAAGATGATCCTGAAGAACTTACCAAGTGACTTTTTGACTGCACATAAGCCAAGTTTTGTTGTTGCAGTTTGCAATAAATTGAAAACCAGGGAACTTATTAATAATTCTATCTTGATATTTTAGAACCATAGATTCTAAAATAGCCATGCACCAGAATTTATACATCCTATTCAAGTGGATTAATCTGCCAAGGGACTTAGGATGTGCTAGTCCCCTAATATTCCAGCATAACATATTAATAATTTCTCTATTTTCCCCTCCATTTAGGTCCGGAGAGGGAATCCAGGGAGTTGTTCTGAGAAACAACAATTGTTTACATTACATTAATAGAAATCTTTAATTCCTTGATTAATTTTTTCTTTTTTATGGATTGATGGAGCTTTCATTCCTCTTTAAGATCCAAATTCAACTTTTGCACTAAACCATCCACAAAATCAACAGGAATAGAGGGGCAAAAATAGTAAGTTCTGTAGAGGTAGGGATGTTAGAAGTGAAGGTATGGGTGATGTGGTCCACTTCATAGGGCAAAGTATCTGGAGTGGCTAAAAGTGAAGGGGATGAATAGTGGGGATTGATGGGTTGGAGTTGAGAAGGAGCAAAACTTGTGGGTTCAGCAGAGGTGGAGGTTAGTGAGTTCAAATGTTCCATGTCACTGGACAAAATAGGATTGGCAACCAGTAAGGGAGGGGAGTTGGGAATGATAGATTGGTTGAGTTCAAGGGTAACTGAAAATGTGTGTTCAACAGAGGATTCCACTACAAAAGGTAGAGGGGGAGAAGTAAAAAGAGAGATGGGAACAGGATGATGGTAAGGTAAAGATAGAATGGTTGGATTAGTTTTAGAAATATCTATAGTTGGAATATCCACTATCTCAAGCCACCTGTACAACAACAAAATGGGCTAAGGATGGGGAAGGTGACTCAGGTCCTGGCTCAGGCACTGTGATGGGTTCAGTTGCATCAAAGGGTAAGTTAGGATCAAGAGGTAGTTGACCCTTCAGGTTTTGTGAATCAGAAGTAGAGCCCATAAAAGCTTTATTTTTTAATTCAGGACACAGTCTAAAGCATTCATTATCAGTATGGTCAAACATTTTGTAGTTATGGCAGTAATATGGCTTTTGCTCCATCACAATTTTCTGCCAATAACAATTTTTTACTGTCCCTAACCAAATCTCATCCACATCAAGCTGAGTAATATCTCTTTCCACAAGAATTCTAGCAACAGATAGCCTAGTTAGGTTAAATGTGGGAGCATCCAACTTCATGGGTCTGCTAAGAGCAGTACTTATAGTGAAGAGAACTTGGTGATTAAGGAAATGTAATTTCAATCTAGGAAGTTTGAAATCATTTGGGTACAATAGGGGGTTCTTTAGAGGGATCAAAATCAGTGGTCCACTTCAATAGCTTCATTGGAAACCCATCCAAATATAATATTTGTTTAGCAAAAAGTGTAGCATAGTCTTCTTTCTTATCAAGAGAAATGATGATATGTCTGCCTGCCATCTAGCAAACCCACCTTCCAAGAACCAGCTAGCTTCAAATCATCAAAAAAATTCCTTATTACATCCATTTGTGGGTGGCTGAACTGAAATTTCCCAACAAATGAGAACTTCCTGGCTTCAGCCAGTGCAAGTATTTCACTATCTGAGAAGAAAGCCGCTAGCTTACAACATTTTCTTCCTAAAGGTTTAACAAAAGAACAATCAAACTTACCAACTGTAGCATCATTGTAAGACTGAGGGAAAACCTGATTTTCAGTATCATTTAAAGAATCAAAACCTCTTTCTACTATATCAGCAAAAGTAGCATTAGTCTTTTGGATATCAGTATCAAAATCAACAGGGAGAAGTGCACCCATAGACACTAGATCATCCCAGAAGCCTCCAAACACAGAAGAAGAAAGGAAGCTAGGCAATGGAATAGTAAATTGAAATTTATAACACTTTTAGCCGGAAAAGAAGCTTAACAACCAGAGTAAGGAGTACTTCAATACAAGCTACTAGAATGCTTCAAGAACAACTAAAAGTGTGTCAAACTAGTAGAGGACTTGGGAAGGTGGTTGAGGAGCCGCTATTACAGAGAAATCCCTAGTTGTGCTCTGCTAGGGTTTTGGAGGTGATAAAGCTGCTTGGAGCAGTGGTGGTGTTGGATATAGAAGCTTGCTTTCTCTTCAAGCGGTGCTTGAGGTTGGTGGAGTTTGTTGTGGTCTTGCTCGGGAAGACCCTTGTTGAACAGGATTACTGTTACATTGATTTGCTGAAGTTACTACTTTTCTGTGCTCTTTCTATTTGGAGTTATGAACTTGGTGCTATTTTGGCCCTTTCATCCTTTCTGTAGCTTTTTATTTTGTGCTCCTTCTTGCTTTTGGAGCCCTGTTACTGTTTTCATCCTTTTCTGTGTTGGGTTTCTTTCGGTTGTGTTTCCCCAATGGCCTTCCCCATTGATGCTGATTCCAATGCCTAATGGACCAAGGCAACCTTTGCTGATGTTGTTGGAAGTTGTGTTGAAGTGCCTAAATCCTTTGACCACTTGGTCTTCCCACAATGTCTCCATGATGCTGCTGTTGGGAGGGGGGTTTGCCCCTTTGTCAATCCTTTAGGTTTCAAAGAAGGGGAACCCGCCATCCTCTTTTCTCCCCAGGAAATCTTTGAACTTAATGAAACAGTTAAGTTTACCCTGGTGGGTAAGTTTCAGTATGTCCATCCTAAGATGGACTTGGTAAGAAAGTACTTTGTGGATTTGAAACTTACAGGAGCTTGAAATTTATAACACATTTTGATTTCCTTATTTAATGAAGAAGATTATGCAAGGGTGTTTGCAAAGTAGATTTTCATCATTAATGGTGTCCCAATGAAATTGCTGAAATGAACTCTAGAGTTTGATCCCACAAAGGAACCTCCTGTAGTTCCAATGTGGTTCAAGTTCCCTAATTTACCAATTCAATATTTCCATCAGAATGTGCTGTTCAGCATTGGTAGAGTGCTTGGTTGCCCCCTAAAAATTGATGCCCCCACATATAATGTGGTCAGACCAGCTGGAGCTAGAGTCCTGATTGAGAGGGACATTACTTTGCCTGATATTGATAGAGTTTGGATTGGAACTACTGAGCAAGGTTTCTGGTAGAAGATAGTTGTGGAACAAAAGCCTGTTTATTGCCAACATTGTAAAATGTTTGGACATAATGTGGAGAAGTGCTATAGACTACACCCTTCAAATAAGAAAGAGCTCCAAGGACTAGAATAACTAATTCCAAGCCAGTTGAGACAGTTGCTGAATTGAGTGGGGGTGTTGATACTACTGATGTGGAGGTAAATAACATAGTGGAGATTGTGCTAAGTAGTAATGCTCGGGAGCAAGAGGATGGTCTATGCAATAACAATAATTTAAAGGAAAAGATAATACAAGATGACAGCTTATTCAACATAAGCCCCTCTAGGTTTGAAGATCATACTATCAGTAGCTTGGCAGATGTTCTAACAGAAGATTGGCAAGTACAAAGAAGCCTTAAGAAGAAAAAAGGTAAAGTTGAAAATAAATAGCCTATGGAGGGAACTTCTAATGTGGATCGCCTTCCTAGGACTAGGGGGAGAGGGAGGACCTTTTCTCAATGATTAAGTTCCTTGTTTAGAATATTAGGGGTGTTCCACACCCCTCCTCTCTAAAGAGACTAAACAATTTGGTGAGAATTCATAAAGTGTGGTGTTTTGCCATTCTTGAATTTTTGTTTACTAAAAACTCCCATAAATTTCAGAAAAAATTCCCTCAATTTGATCATTTCTCCAATATAAATAACAAAATTTGGCTTTTTACTAGAGCTGAACTTCAGTGGTTTGTGTTGTTAAATCATTCCCAATTTGTTCACATCCAATTCCATATTTGTGATCATATTGGCTATGCAACCTTCATTTATGCTAGCAGTCTTGCATTTAACCAATCCACATTATGGAGTGAGTTAACTCAAATTGGTTAGTCTCTAAACTCTTTTTGGATTTTGGGGGTGATTTAAACTGTATAGCTTCTCCTTATGAAAGAAGAGGTGGTAGGCCATCTATGGCTGCTGCCCTGAATAGATGCATTGATTTCCTTACTGAGACTGAATTATTTGATTTGGGGTATCAAGGTCCTGACTTTACTTGGAGAAGGGGTTCAAGGTGGGAAAGACTTGACAGAATGCTTGGTAACTCAAAATGGGTTCAAGCACTCCCTTTTACTGTTATTTCTCATTTGTCCATGGCAGGATCTGACCATAGGCCCCTCCTGTGCACAATCCAAAATGTTGAAAGACCATTGAGAGCTTCTTTCAGGTTTCAAAACATGTGGACCCTCCACCCTCAATTTATGGATGTAGTAGGTAAAGTTTGGAGGTCTGAAGGTGATACTAATCCCTGGATAATTCTGTGGAAACTCCAAAAGAAGTTGGCATCTAAGCTGAGGTAGTGGAATTGTGACACTATTGGTAACATACATGGGAACTTGATTCATGCTTAAAATAAAGTGATCAACATGGAAGATAGTTTCCAAAGGGGTTTGATTTCTGAAGTTGACCTCCATAAAGCTAATGAAGAGCTATTACTCCATACCAGTTACACTGAATGTTTTCTGAAACAGAAAGCTGTTGTTACCAAATTTATGGAAGGACATAGAAACTCAAGGTATTACCATGCCTGCATTAACTTCAGAAGAAAAAATAAAATGATTTTATCTATTAAGGAGTCTGCTGGCCAGGTGCTGACTGATGCTGAGAATATTGCCAAAGATGTTGTAAATTACTTTCAAAATATCTTTAAAGAGCAGTCCCCCTCTATAGCATAAATCAAGATTGATACATTCTCTTATTACAATAGTTATGTCCACAATTTGAATCTAAATAACACTCCTTTGGAAGGTGAAATTAAAGCTTCCTTGGACTCTATTGATGACCACAAGGTTGCTGGCCCTGTGGCGTCACTGCAAAATTTTATAAAGCCATTGGAATATTATCTGTAGGGAGTTTGTTGATGTTGTGCAATGCTTCTTTAAAGGTATTGACCCCCCTAATTACTTTACTGCTTCCACTATAACCTTGATTCCTAAAAATTCCAGCAGGATGAGATGGGGAGACTTTAGACCAATCAGCCTAACTAATGTCATTCCTAAAGTTATCAGCAAAATTATCAGTACCAGACTCCAACCTCATCTTCAGCAGCTGATAAGCAAGAATCAGGTGGCTTTTATGAAAGGAAGGCAAATATCTGATAACATCCTTTTGGCCCAGGAACTGCTACTGAATTTGGATAGAAAATGTAGAGGCAGCAATCTCATTATGAAATTGGATATTCAAAAAGCCTAAGATACTATTAACTGGAATTTTTGATACCTTGAAGTCTAGGGAGTTTTCTGGAGACTTTGCCAATTTGATTAGAATATGGCTCATTTGCAACAACCACTCTATTTTAATTAATTTCAAGAGTCAAGGCTTCTTTAATGCCACTAAGGGAATTAAACAAGGAGATCCCTTGTCCCCTACTATCTTTATTTTAGCTATGGATTATCTTTCTAGGCTTCGTAATCAAAAGTTTCTATCTTCTCCACATTTGGACTATCAGCATAGATCCAATATTAGTGTGATTCATCTGTCCTCTGCAGATGATATAATCATTTTCTCTAAGGCTACCAAGAATGCAGTAAAGTCTCTCAATCAAATTCTGAAACACTTCCAAAGATCATCTGGTATGTATCTTAACAAACAAAAGTGTTAAATTTTTACTAGCTCTCATACTCTTCCACAGATTAAGCAATGGATTGCAGAGCATACTGGATTTAGCTTGAACCCTTTACCTATCAATTATCTTGGTGTTCAATTGATAAAATGGAGAACTAAACAAACTCAATTCAGTGGGGGTAATTGATCAAATTCAGAAACAACTTCAATGCTGGACAAATTACTTCCTATCTAATGGAGGTAGGATCACTTTTCTCAAAAGCATCTTAACTTCTATCCCTTCCTATGCTCTTCAGATGTTTCCTATGAAGAAGGGAACTCAGATAAGGCTTGGCAGAATGTTTAATAAATTTTGGTCAGAAGAAACAATTTTATTGGTTAGCATGCCATAAATTGTGTAAGCCTCTACATGCAGGTGGTTTAGGCTTTAAGGATTTTCAGCATCTTAGTCTCATTAATCTTTGTAAACTCTTTACCCTAACTTGGCTGAGAAGAAAGTTGGGGATTTCAGGCTTTGGACTAACTTTTGGAGGTGAGGCATAAAGCTGAGGATCTGTTTATTCGGGAACTTGGAGAAGGATAAATTAATTTCTAGCTAAATAAATGGATTTGGAATTGGGAAAGATTTGACACCTCCAATCTAAACTCTGGAACTAAAGTGAAGGAATTCTGGACTGAAAACCAATGGAATTGTAATTTGCTGGCAACTATCTTAACTGAAGAGCACATGTATTGGGTGAAGAAAACTAAAATCAATCCTGGAGAAAAAAGATAAACTCGTCACTAAACAGGCTCCCTCACAGAATTTTTCAGCTTACATTTTGCAGCAATTGTTTCATTGGCAACCTGTTATGTGGGGGAAATTTATTTGGGGGAAGTGGTTGACCCCTTCTATGCCCTTTTTTTGCTAGAGGCTGTGGAATTCCTTTCTACCATGTGATGATATTTTGAAATTGGNCTTCCAAAAGGTTTGGTCTGGTCTATTGAATCAGCTCAACTTTGATACTCTGAATGTCAGTTAGCAGAATTTTTTGGATTGCTGGAAGGAGTGGCTGGAAGCTAAGATGATAATCATTCCTTGTGTTGTGGCATGGTTCATTTGGATGTGCAGAAATCAAGTTAAGTATGAAAATATGAAACCTATGGAAAAGGTAGTGGTCTTAAATTGCACTTTCTATCTGCAAAAGATTATAATGTATCAGAAATATCCCAATATTTTCCAGATCTGGATGCCCAGTGGGATCAATATGAAGGTAAGCAAGCCTACATTGGTCCTTTTGACCCCCCCCCCCACTTAAGGGATGGCTGAAGGCTAATAC
>JXCR01125998.1:83560-114640 GCA_002079205.1 Phalaenopsis hybrid cultivar | reverse complement strand
GTAAAAGTGTATTATCTGTAGAGACTGAGAAGTCACATTACAATCTTTAGATAAAACAGTATGTAAGCCATTAGAAATAACCGCCTTTGCATTTAGAAAATGCCTAGTCCTTAGAGTCCTTCCGTTATTAAAGACGGGCAAGCATCCAAAACTGAGCCTATTCTGGCGGATGTGGAAGCTCCTGCATTTAGAAATTCTATGAAGAAGAAGATTCCGTCTGGTTAATATCTGAAATACAAAATAAAAAGCAAGTTAAAGTTCATCTGAAACTAAAAACAGCATCGAACACACCAAAGCATGAACTATTACAAAAAAATGAATCCCACTAAACATTATCTTCCAACCAAATATAAGTAATATAAAACCATGCTTACCTTTGGTTGCAGGAAGCCAGTTGCTACAGAGTCTCCAATAGTTCCCATTATCTCACTCGAAACAAGGAGAACTCTTAATTGCAAAACAGACGTGAAGAGAATTAATTATTGATATTAATCATGAACAAAAACAACCCAACAGGTTCATCCTTTCATCATGGAAGCTAACAAAAAGTACATGAGACAACTGTTTAGTTAATTGAAGTTTTCCAATACACCTGCAATAAAATAGTTCAAAATATGAAGCATAGAATCCAAAAAATAATAATTCTTTCAACCGAAGATAATGGCAACCTCTAATTAAACTAAAGCTACAGAACAAAAGTTTATGACCACAGGTACATTTATGCTGAAGGGAAAAATACATAAAAGACGGCAATAAAAAAATCAACCCATTACAAGGAAAACATACCTCATGAACTGAACATTAAAAAGTTACAGCAAATCAAATTAACAAAAACACTGAGCTAGCTAGTTCATCTCTCCAACCTTGCTTGATAATAATAAAATCACCATTTGGAGATATAAAACTAACTTGAATTTCTGATACAGCTGATAAATAAAAATGTAAAAGCACAAGAAGTGAGACCAAGAGAAAAAAACTGGCATATTCCATAATGATAGCAAGAATTTCTTGAGAATCAAAACCTAATATTTATGTCAAACAACAAGTCATTGGAACCATTGAGTAAGAAAAAAAATCAGTCGCTGCAATTTGATAAGCAATAATGCAAAGGCACAAACCATGCGACCAAGAGAAAGATTAAGCAACTTCTGAGAAATCAAACTTGCATATTATGATAATGATGACAAGCATTTTTTTAGTAGCTAATATTTATGTCAGAAAAATAAATCACTAGAAATGCTGAATATAAAAAAAGGGGAAAAATTCCTCATAAAGATTGATGATTTTTATCTATAACAACGAACATAAATCACATAAAGAGTAAATAAGCTCTGAAAGGGTTTTCTGTTCTTCCTTTCCTCGATGTGGTAACAGTGGTCTGTCTACTACTGCTGTGAAAGGTTTTACTCCCTCTCATTCTTCATGAAAGCTACCCTGTCCCAGGCTTAGACCTATGTATTTATCTTGTTAACCTTTTGCTTCCTTCTCCAACTCTCTGGATTTGGCATCCTTCCTCTCTTTGGTTCAGGCTTCTTCACCATCTTTATTATTGGCCCCAAACCATCTACATAACCTTCATACACTGGCAAATCTTCTACATCTTGGCATGCAAAAAGCACGAGTGCTCTTTCTATGAACTGAAAACTATCGTTCACTTCACACATCACTAATATTGGTACCTTCTCCATCACATTTGTTCCTTGCTCAGAAGACACAGTCTGCTTCACTGAATAAAAAATTATTGACGGATATAAAGATCGGGGCATTACTTTGGTTGGAGAAAGCAAATGTATTCCTTTTGTAAAACTTTACAAATAGAAAAGATTTGGAAATGACGGATAACAAAAGAACTTAGTTCCTAAACGAGTATATTATTATCTTTCAAAAAAGTCTTTTGAATTTTAAGTTCTTTAAGAAAGATTCAAAGAAATCTCAATTTGGAGAAAAGTTTTGAACTCATGTTTGCTACAGGAATGGAACTGTAATATCTAAAATCATTAGCAAAATCACTGCTGCTTTTGTGGCTGATTCTGTTACTGCTTCAGTCCAAATTAACCTATCCGTGAGTGAGTGTACAAATCTCTTCCCATTCTCTCTTCTAAATCATATTCCCTAGAATTTAGTGGCCCAGAAGTTATTCAAGCAATTAATTATGAATGGAAACCCTCTCCCTGCACCTATTGCTATACTTTTGCACATGTTGGTTCAAATTTTCCAAGTATTCTACTGCTAACCCACAGTAAAAGATAAGTTCATTTCCAATAGAAATCGTGGTAGAAGTCTGGTATAAAATTAGAAGAACACAAGTAGCTAACAGAGAGGAAACCAGACCTAAGGTCACATTTTCCAATCTCTCTAGCATAACTCCTGACCTTAACCCGCTTAATAGCATCCCAATAATTTTCTCTCTAAGAAACCATTCTCAGCATAAAGAGGAATATAAAAGTAATGAAAATTTTGATAAAGGAAGACTAATCTTCCATGAAAAATTGTGGATGAAAGGATAGTTGTGAATTTAACCTTGTCAGAATTCCACATGATCTAAATTCTATCGTCAAAGCATAACTTAAGATTATGAAAATCCCCTTCATTAAGGAAGAGCTTAAAATATCTAGAATTGAATGGATTTTATTAAGAAAAAAAATAAATCATTTTCTTCACAAAAATAATGGAATATTTGTCCTAATTCATTGTCATTGTCACTACGGATAGTAAGATTAATTTGAAAATGGACACAGCATTTTACTTTAAATGTTGAGTTTGCTTTAAAAGGATAACTCTATCTCCATTGCAAACATTATTTCTTCTATCTAAAACTGAGGGGATTACTTGGTGTTTTCTTGAAGCTAATCATCTTGATCTTAATTTACACCACAAAGCTTGGAATATTTAAGAAAAACATAACTCAATAGTTGGAAAAGAAGTGGATAAAAATAAAGAGCCAAGCATTCCAAAGGGGAGGATATCTCAAAGTTCTCTATGAAAAGAACATAAAAAAGTAATCATAAACTTATTAAGGAGTTAAACTAAGATAGTATTACAACTCAATATGAGATTCCAATTGTTGAATTTCTTAATTTCCTGGCATTCTCAAAAGCAATACTCATTCTTCATTTTATAATATTGATGATATAGCTACGAGCAACAAACTTTCTTCTTTTGATAAGGGTAATCTAACTAGTATTATTGAGCAAGATAATAAAGAAGTCATAGACCTAAATTTTTCATGGATTCTAAGGATATCATTAGTGGTTATCTTAGGACTAATGCTTAATATTGCTTTCGCATTATTAAAGATTTTTAATAGAGTGAAACAATAACCCATTATTTTGGTCCCTAAAAGGTTGAACCCTAAAACTCTTATATTTTAGCCTATATCTATTTGCAATGTTGTTTATAAGATTATTGCTTAAATACTTGTTAAAAGATTAAATTATGTTCTTCCCCCCCAAATTAATCATGATCGATCTAATCTTATTTATAGAGATATTGCTATAATACTATTCTTGATACTGAGCTCCTTAGGGGATTCAATCACCTAAGAAAATGCCTTTACTATTTTTCTAATATGCTGATAATATTCTATTTTTTGATGATGCAAATCATTCCACTTTAAACTGCCTTAAGAATATGATTCACATTTTATCTATCATGAGTGGGCTCAGGACTAATAAACTGTTTTATACTTTTCTAATGTTGTAAACTCCAACTCTTCTCAACTATTTCATTCCCTCCATGATATTGATTTTAGTCCTCTCCCCTGAAAGTATTAGTATTTAGGGGTCATTATCTCTTCATGTAAACTAAAAACCAATAATTACCTGCCTATTCTTAGCATTCTTACTGATTTGTGAGTGATTGAAAACACATCTTATCATACATAGAGAATGCATTTATTAAATCTTTTGTTAGGAAATTTGTTCTACTAATTAAAATTTGTGGCTATTCCTGAAGAGGCAATGAAATAACCTAGTTGATATCTAATTTTTTAATCACAATGGTGAGCGCAATAAAATGAGCACTACTTCACGATTTCCTAAAACTCACCTTAAAATGAAAGGTGGTCTTAGGTTTCTTCTCTTGATAATCTCAATGCCTTATGCAGATCTAAAATCACCTATACATTATAGAATTCCAATTATTTCTTTGCTAGTTATCGTCTTAACTACTATGGGTCCATCTAGGAGAAAAAACAAACTCTACAACAACCAAAGAAAATTAAAGGCTTTTAACTTTCAATACTTACAAAAATAGTTTTCAATATCTTTACTATAATCATTGGCTTATGAGTAAATTTTTTATGTTCATGACTCAATATAAATTAATTTGGAAAAAAATGTTAAAGCTACTATTACTGATATAATGGAGAATGATCATTGGCGTTGCCTAAACCCAAAACTATGATTGAGGCTAATTGCCTCAATTACATTTGAAAGCTCAATATCTACTGCTATGGAAAAAATATCCTTTGGTATGGCAATAATGTTTTCTCGTCCAAGAAAGCTTAAAAATATTTGTATGATCACATCCCTAATATTAAATGGAGTAAGCTTATTCGGTTTAAAGACCATGCATTTAAATTTGTGTACATTGCTTTGAAAGTGAATTTTGAGCCTTAAAACTAAAGATATGCATGGTAAGAAGGGCTTCTGTGTGAATAGAAAATGTTTTATGCGAAAATGTAATTTAGAAACTCATAAGAACCAGTTTTTGAATGTTTAATTTCTATGAAACATTTTAGGATTTGCACTACCCGGTGGTTTTCATTCCTTCCAGGACACTCTTCTCTCAAGTTTTAGGGTATACCTCTTCTATCAAAAACAAAACAAAGAAAAAATTAAAAATAAAGATTAAAAAGAAAGTCTACTTCTTCCTTGCTATTCAAATCACTGGACATTATTCTTAGATTGGAATGAACCATATTATTTAGAGAGAGAGAGAGAGGTTTTTCTAAAATTAATGTTGCTAAGAAATTTTGTTTTGCAATCAGACTTAAAAGCATTAAATGAAATTTTAAGTATAAGATCCTTGATGAAAAAAAAATATAAGATCCTTGATGAGACCAACTCATATTACTTTCTAGGATAATTGGTTGGTTGTCATTGTTCGTTGGGCTCAAACATTGCTACTTCATCGAGGATAGAGTTGTAAACGAGCTGAATACAAGCGAGCCCAGGCTTAGCTCGTGTTCGGCTGGTTAAAAATTACCATTATTTGTGTTCAGCTCGTTTATATTTTGAACACAAAAATTTGTTCGTGTTCAGCTTGTTTGCTTAGTGAACCGAACACAAGCTGTTAGCAAATAAAGAGTAATTTTGACAACCCTAGTTACACAGGTGTAGGATGTCAAAGGTAGGGGCGAGATTTTAATCTTTTTATTTATATTAAAACATCATTTAAATACAAATTAATATAGTTTTATTCTATTTTTTAATTAATAATTTTAATTGATTATAAATCTTTGTAGCCTTGTAGACAAGTAAATTAATATATATATATATATATATANTATATATATATATATATATATATATATATATATATATATATATATATATATATATATATATATATATATATTTGTGTTTGACACGTTTGCTTAGCGAACAAATCAAACACGGGCTTTTTAGCAAACCGAACACGAATTGTTTGCGAACAACGAGCTATTTTGATAGCCCTAATCGAGGCATTTATCTTGTGGATGTGTTTTTTTTATCTTATAATCATGTTTTGTCGACTTACTGGTCTGAGTTTAAGTTATCAATGAATTTTTATTTCTTCTACCTTTTGACGGGCAATGATGTAAATGTCTCATTTATCTTGCCACTCAAATACCACGCTAGTCTCAATCTAAATGTCATTGTTTTAATCTATGTAAATGGGAACAATGATATATTGTCTCTGTGATTTCGTACCCTCAGAGCCTCTTTTTGAGTTGTTTTTGATATCTTAATTCTATCAACATATTGGTCAATTTTCAATCTTTTCTTTACTTTTAACTTGTCTAACTTTATTAACAACTCATAAAATGGTTGTAAAAAGAGATGTAAATGAGTCGGATTCTGGCCTTTGGTAGATTTTGACCCGANCCGCCCCCCCCCCCTCTCAAAAAAGAGTACGGTTCTACCCCTGCTTGTGTGATCGAAAAATATTACATCCCAATGAATTGCGTCTGGATTTAGCGTGGATGGTGGTTTTTATAGTAGTATTGATTATAATATCACAATACAACCAACACTACCATGAATACCACCAATCACACATACGCTATTCGGATGCAATATATTCTCGTTTTTTACGGTATGACACAATCCTGAAATATCACTTTTAACCCTCCTGAAATATCACATTAGCCTTCGTTGCATTGGCCCCTCCCATGTTAAGCGTGGGGGTAGTTTGCCCGAACAGTCAGATTGCCACTAGATCCGTGTAGGCCTTTTTTTAGGTATACAATACCATTCAAATTAATTTCATAAACTCATATTTCATTAACATATTAATATCAATGATTAAGTATTGTGGTTTTCTTCAAAAAATGTTGGTCTAAGATTTTATTCAATTAAAATTAAAATTAAAATTAAATTGTTAATAATGGTGTGTACTTAAATAACATAAAATAAAAGGATTTAAATTATTATTAAAAGATTTGTTATTCAAATTTAAAAACTAGGACCCACTAATATGAAAAAAAGTTACTTTTTATATAAAAATATAGCACAATAGATTATATGGATTAATTATTTTTAATAATACTGATGAGTTTACAAATAAAATTTTNCATGAATACCACCAATCACACATACGCTATTCGGATGCAATATATTCTCGTTTTTTACGGTATGACACAATCACATGACGGTCTGTACATAATTTTTCTCCTTAAATGAGGCATATTTTAAATATTTGAGCGTATGAAAAAAAAGAACATATATATATATATATATAAATATAAAGAGAGAGAGAGAGAAATAAGTTAGAAAGATGAAATCTTAATGCATAAAGACATTTTTTTCTTTTAGGTGTTGTCTATCAAAAAATGAGATTCAAATAATTAGGATTTAGTATATCATGTAAATTCAAATTTACTAAATCCAGAATGGGTTAAATTCAAAAAATTGTCTGGCAACTGATTTATTAAATACTATATAACCACAAATCCAAGCCCATGAGGTTAAATCCACTGGTTGTGGGATTTAGTATATTTGAGATCCATAGACGAAATCTACGGAATCAAGATTTATGGCTGAAGACTTATTTTGTTGAAAATGACAGTCTAGCGGGATTCTAATTAAATCCCGTGTAAATCCTACGTTAAATCCATTGCCAGACAGCCCCTTATACACTTTTTAGCTGTAAATAAAATTTAAGTTATATAAAATTAAAAAAAAATTATAAATTTAAAATTAGTAAGTTATATGGTTAAATTTTAAAAATTATTTGACATTTTAAAATTTAAATTTAAATAAATTGTGATAAATCATTCAATTATATATTTCAGGATTTAAATGGATTTAACCAAATAAAATCTCAATAATAATTAATTCTTTTTTAATAATAATTAGTAATGAATTATTATAAGTAATAGTCCAATTATTCATTAATTAATGGAATATTAATTTAATTTAATATAATACATTTTTTGTGATTATTAAATTTTAAATCCTACATTCTATTAATTATTATTTTTATTTAATTTTTGTTAGTTTTTAATTAATATATTCATATCTAATTTATTTGATTCATATTAATGATAGAATTTACTAATTTTTAAAAATTATTAAATCATATTAATATAAGATAATATTCTGATTAATTACTAAATAAAAATTTATTAAATTATTACATGTAAAATTTTTAATATAATCAAATTTAATTAAAGATTTTAATATTAATTACTTACTAATAATATTTTAATTAGCCATAAAATTTTTATCAAATCTTACCGTTTCATCCCTATATCCAAATTCCCGATGCTCTCGAAAGCAGAACCGAAACTCTCAAAGCTTAACCTTTTCACCTTCTCCAAATTACCGATCACAGCACAAATGCACAATAGCCCAATCAAATTTCACAGCAAAACCCTTATATCAAATCTCATCGATAACAAAATCAGGTCTAGATGCAATATGCGAGATTTTACTCCCAAAAAACTTCAAAAACTAGGTTTCACTCAAAAAATATAAATAAATCCAAAAGAAATTTAAGAAAAGTTAAGCTAAGACGCGAACCTGAAGATAAATATGAAATATTAGAGAAATAATACTCAAAGATAACACCTCGATAGCCAAACAAGTAACCAAGCAGAATATTGAGCAACCAAGCAAGAATACCGAGCAGTCGAGCCAACGCTGACTCGCCGAGGACAAAGAGACTATATCGAAGACAAATAGACGTAGAGATTAGAAATCGAACACAAACGGCAACCCTAAGCCCATGCAGCCGAAAGCCTTCCTTTCGCGATTTTGAGAGCAGAAGAAGACTCAGCAGAGGGAGAGGCGGCCGAACCCGAAAGCTTTCGAGAGGCGAAAGGGAGGCCGGGTTGGTTTAGGGGCTTAGAGGTTTTTGCATTATAGATATGGTATATTATATTAATTATAAAACTTATATTATATAAAAACATAAAAATTATGTAACTAATACTGACGTATTATTATTATTAATTTCTTATATATTATAATTTATAGGATTTAATTTTTAAAATATGATAATTTTTTATTTAAAAACTTTAATTAATTATAATTTATAATCTTAATTTTATAACTATATATGTATATATATATATTTTTTTTATTTATTCATTTTTTGTCTCTTTTTCTCTTTCACCCAGCTCCAACTCTCGAGCCTTGAGTTCACAAAAGGCAACTTAAGATTCGAATTTGTGAACACACACCTCCTAAGTTGTTTTTTGTAAACATACGCCTCGAGAGTTAGAGCCAGGTGAAAGAGAAAGAGAGAGAAAGAATGGGGTAATTGAGAAGTCCCGAGTAAAGAAGTCGGACAAAAGTTCTTAGACCGGTCTTGTCCCCTTATTTGTCTTCTTGCCTCATATTTATATAAGCATATTTGTAGAATTACTTGAAGGAGGAACGGTTATGAAAACCGTTCTCAATTGCATAAAGAAGAGAGAGAGAGAGAGAGAGAGAGAGCAATTATGAAACCGCCCTCAATATAATCAATGTTGATTTAATACTAAATTTGTATTACAATTCAAATTTTGAGTATGTCGGTGACCAACCAGCCGACGTGTTTTGGTTCAGTCGAATAAAGCGGCTGAGTGGAGTTTGTTTATGCTGAGGTATGAGTGGGCGATCAGCCAGTTACTTTCAACTGGCTTTCAGGGTGTCTAGACGGCTGGGATCTTAGGCAGGCTTGTAAATCAGATCTGTCGATGGTGGATTTGATTAGTTTGTCATACTTTCAGGTGACCGGTCCAGATCATACCTTTGACACAAATGCCTCAACCATTGAGCCATCTTTTCTAGTCATCGATTACTTTGAGATTTGTGTCGATGATATTGGTGTAGACATATTAGTTCCTCAAAATTTTCTACTCCTTGATAGTCACAGCTACAATAAGAGCATGGAAATTATTAAACAACTAGAAGCATCAAAATTAAAGACTGATTAAATAATTTACTTCCCTTCGGGTTCTGTGCTTAGCATGCTCTATAAATAGAGTCATGGAATTGACATTATTGCCTTCGCTATCGGTTTTTTCCAGGGCTGATGGTATGAACCTGGTTGACGTTGATTCCAAAATTTTGGTCAAAGCGAGCTACTGGGTCTCGACCCCTGTAAAAAGGAAGAAGAGTGCAAAGATAGAGAAACGGTTGAGGTTCAAGCTTGCTTTGGTCGATCTGGTTGGCTTGTTTGGCGACAATACAAAATAGTCGCCGCAAAAGCTTTGTTAAGAAATCTTGGCTTCCAAGCCAAATGTAGACACGATTGGCGAGGCCTGCTGACTCTTGCTCGCCAAAGGCACTGAGGAGAGCAGAAAAATGCTGAATGGAGTGGCAATCACCATCTCTTTTAAGTCATCATTACCGGAAGGAGGAGGTACCTTAGAGAGAGAGAGAGAGAGAGAGAGAGAGAGAGAGGGAAGTTTTTGAAGGCCCTCTCTTCAATAGACCGATGCATGGGTACGTAAATCTTTTTATGGTTGCTTGATGATTTTTACAAATTTTTGAAGTCGTCCCAATGCAGATGAATTGATCGGTTCAAAGGGCTGTGAAGAAGGAAGGCCCTCGAAAGATGTTGTGGAGCATGCCTTATTGTAGTGGCTAGTATTCAAACCAAGTTTGCAGGGCTTCTGCCATTAACCACTTCGGAAGGGCACCGGTCGCCCGACCCCTTGCATGCAACCTGCTTTTAGCAGGAGGGATCAGAGTGTTGGTCTTCTGCTCTTGGATCCACAGAGCAGTAGGTCGGTAAGATCTAGCCCCTAACAGTTTTTGACAGTTTTTCGGAGTGAGCGACCGAAGGTTCGGCATAGATCTTGTGCCAAAATTTTCATTTTTGTTGGGGACTACATATTCAGAGATGACATATTTGTGGATAGTCTGTCAATTTGTGTAGCGAGCTAGCGAGTGTGGAGTATGAGCTTGAGCACTCCATGAGTTGGTGAGTTTCGACATGACACTGATTTGGTAGATCACATGAGGCTAAGCGGAGAGTTAGTCCTTTGTCGGCTAATTTGGAAGAGGTATGCCTCAATCAAGGCCAAAGAGGATCAGTTTATAAATCGCTTTATTTAAGATCTATAATAATGTTATTTGAAATGAAACAACATTTAAATAAATTCAAAATGATGTTTGGTGTGACGCTTAACATAGTGCAATGCCCCAATTTATGCATCTGCCTTAGAAATAAAGCAAAGGCGCTGCTTCTTGTTACTTTATGTGTTCTAATTTCTTTTTCTGTCTTTGGTTTGTCTTTTCCTTCCGTCTTTCAGTTGCCTTTTGTTCTCTAAGATGGCTCTCAAATACTCCACAACTCTATTCGACTCTGTTAAGGTTTTTTAATCCTTGTTTTTGTTGGATAATGATGTGAGGGAGCTGTAGAGGAGGCATGTTCTTCATGAGAGTGTCATCTTCTAGAGGGTACCGTGGTATGTGCAAGCAACAGACGACGTGGATGGAGATTTGGGCTTCTATCGAGACCACTTTAAGTATGCCCTTTAGTTGTCTTTGTGCGAAGAGCTTTGGAGTATCTTCAAGACATATGCGGTCATTCTGACACAAGTATTGTCGGACTCCATAGTCTCGTTTGTGACTTTCATCTTTTTTTGTCATTGGGAGCATATCTCGTGGCTGATCGATTTGTTCAAACACTATCATATGTTTAAGGTTGATAAGGAAGCCTTCGCAATGTTTTCTGTGGGAAAGAAACTACATCTGCTGGGGCTGGAGAATAAGATAACGGATTGGAAGAAGAATTTTTTGATCGGTTCTTACTCTGACAACTGGGGGGATTGATCCCGGCTTTCTATCTAGATGTAAAATGTGATGTATGTGATTATATGCTTTATTTTTTTAAAAGTTAAAAAATTTAAAAATTTTATTTCACATATTTAAGATTAAATTCGCCCAAACTAATAAAAGCAATAAAATAAATAAAATAAATAAAATAAAAACAAAAACCGCGACAGGGCGGCAACAGTCCCGTGCCCCCCTCAATCAAAATTTTGCCTATCCTGGTACCATCGTCCCACATCCCATCCGTCCATTCGGGGCCCACCTACTTGTGGGCCCGCCCTATTTCCTGCTGCCCAAACGATGGAAAGCAGCCAATCACAGCCATCCATATCTTCACCTCTAAAACGGATGATCTCGATCAGGGCCAATCGTTCGCCGGCTCTTGTTAATTTAACCTCAGAAAGCGGCTCACCGTTGTCGCGGCGCCACTCGCGGGAGCAGAGTTAGGGTTCTAACATACACTCTCGATCCCCAATTCGAATTTGGTATATTATCGTGAGCTCAATTTCGCTTGATTCGAAGTTTTAAAGGTGCGAGAATCCCTTGTTTCTCTTTTTTTGCGGGAAAAATTTGTTTTTTCCCCATGCTGATTCCTTTTCTTTCTCCAGTTGTTTTGTTCAGCTTTAACGGCTTTAGGCTGCTATAGGTTCCTTTGGGGCTAAGATCTCACTTTTGCTTGTTTCTGTATGGGGGTTTTCAGATCAATTAGTAGATGGAGAGCGGCTCAAACCTCTCCGCCTCCCTAGGGTTTGATCCTTCCCAGGAAGACCAAGTGGAGCCCGTGGTCCAAATCCAGTCCCAGCAGCCCCAAATCGACGANAAGATCTCACTTTTGCTTGTTTCTGTATGGGGGTTTTCAGATCAATTAGTAGATGGAGAGCGGCTCAAACCTGTCCGCCTCCCTAGGGTTTCATCCTTCCCAGGAAGACGAAGTGGAGCCCGTGCTTCAAATCCAGTCCCAGCAGCCCCAAATCGACGAGCAGAGTATCTCTATTTTATCCCTGGTTCCTGTACCGCCACTAGGAAGAGGAAGCGGCGGGGAAAGCTCCCGTGCGGAGCACCCTGGTTCCGAAAGTGTTGATGACTTCCTTCCCGTCAGCGATCAGCTGGAGCCGAAGCTTGGGATGGAGTTTGATTCTTCTGATGACGCTCGGGTTTTCTATTCGGCTTACGCAGAACGTGTGGGCTTCCGGGTTCGCAACAGCAAGTCCTTCACCTCCAGGGTGGATGACACGGTGATCATGCGCCGGTTTGTGTGCTCGAAGCAAGGGCGGCCGTCCAAGAAGGATCCTTTCGACCTCACCAAGAAGCGCCGCAATCGAATATCCTCTCGTGAGGGTTGTAAGGCCATGCTTCAGGTTAATCGCCGAGAAAATGGTCAGTGGGCGGTATCCCGGTGTGTGCTTGAGCATTGCCATTCCCTTGGGATTGTTTCAAAGCAATTTCCTTCCCTCCAGAAGAAGCTGGCTAAGAAGCCTTGGGAGCTCATTCCAAGCACTGTTTCGGAGGCGCAGCAGAACGGGCTTGGAGTTGGCGGTGGAGTGGCTCAGAGTTTGTTGGAGTATTTCAAAAGGATGCAGACGGATAATCCAGCATTCTTCTACTCAATCCAGGTAGATCAAAATAATTGCTTGGCAAATGTATTTTGGGCCGATGCTAGGGCTAGAATGGCTTATGGCTACTTTGGTGATGCTATTGTATTTGATATGACCTGCAAGAAGAATAAGCGAATGGTGCCTTTTGCTGCTTTCTCAGGAATTAATCATCATAGGCAGCTTATTGTGTTTGGTTGTGCTTTCATGACTGATGAGAATGAAGCTTCATTTATTTGGTTGTTTGAAACATGGCTTTGTTTGATGAGTGGACGTTGTCCAGTTTCTTTTGTTACTCCATTTAATGACGTTATTGGCTCTGCTGCTGCAAAGGTTTTCCCTAACGTCCAACACCGTTTTTGCCAAAGAGATGTATTCCGGAAATGCAAGGAAAATCTTTCAGATGTTTACTCACAGTATGCTTCATTCAAGAGTGAGTTTAAGAAGTGCGTTAATGAACCTGAAAGCAGTAGAGAGTTTGAGTTGGCTTGGAGGTTGCTTCTAGACAGATATGGACTGGAGGGAAACATGTGGTTAAAATCGCTTTATAATGTACGCCAAAAGTGGGTTCCTGCATATCTTAGAGGCACTTTTTATGCAGAGATACCTGGGGGCTTGTTGAAATCTGAAACAATGCACAACTTCTTCCAAAGAAATTCTATTACAACAACCACATTGCGGGATCTTGTGTCTCAGTTTGATAAAGCCATGGCTGGGCAGAGTGAAAAGGAAATACATGCTGATTTTGCTATGATTCATTCTAAGCCTGTCATGAAGACTCCATCTCCAATTGAGAAGCAAGCTTCTGAAATATATACTAGAGTGATATTTGACTTATTTCAAGATGAGCTTGTTGAGGCATCCAGTTTTTTGATGGATAAAGTTGAGGATGGGATGATTTGCAAATTCCGTGTTACAAAAGTTGATGATGCTGATAGAGCATATTTTATCATATATAATGCTTCTGAAAATACCATAAATTGCAGCTGCTCTATGTATGAAACTTGTGGTATATTATGCCGACATGTGTTTAAAGTGTTGATGGTTCTTTGTGCTCTTGCACTTCCATCGGAATATATTTTGAGGAGGTGGACTAGGAATGCTAAGAGTGCTGTTTTATCATATGAAAATTGTGCACAAATCCCGAGCAACAGCTATAGAGCATTTAGCTTGCGGTGCAATGACCTATTTCATGATGCCATTAGGTATGCGGAAGAGGGAGCCACCTCTGTAGTGATCTATAAAGTTGCTAAGGAGGCATTACAGAATGCTTTCAATGAAGTTTTCAGTGCAAAAAGAGGCTCATTTTTCAACATAACAAAGTAAAGGACTTTTTTCCGTTATTTAGGTATTTGATTTCTTGTTTCATCTCCAAACATGGTAATAAAGTAAACAACTCGAGTAATGCAGTTATAGGTCCTAGGTTAGATGTTCAAAGTTGTTCTGATCTATGTCTGATATTTGATGCTAGCATCCGAATGCTACATGCACGCTATACTTTTAATGCTCTGGGAACAATGCTGAACCCGTGGAAATTTTTTTTGTTCTGGATTCCCTAGAACTGTTTCTTTATTCCAAACTTAAAAGCACTGCAGAAAACATAAAGCAGAGAGGTAGAGCAGGAAGGAATATAAGAGAATTATAGCTGTAGAGAATACCAGGCTGTAGGTGTATTATCCTTTACATATTTAGCTACAGAAGAATGAGAGAGTACATCTAGTTATAGACATGATAGAAATATCTAGATAGAATTGGTTACAATGGTAAAATAGAACTATCGTTAGGAATGTAGTTAGTTGAGATTTTGTTGAGCTGTCTGCTTTGGTAGTGGTGATCTCCTATGTTATTAGGTATAGCTTTGTTATGATCACCCCTCAAGTTGATACTGGCTTGTCGAAGTGTCAGCTTTTCAGGAAGAGAAAGGAATTGTGTTGTAGAAAGAGACTGTGAAAATATCGGCAAGCTGGTCACGCTCCTTGGATTGAATCTTCTCTTTTATAAAATGATTGTCAATTTCAATGCGCATGGAAGACGGGATTATGAGCTATGGAAAATGCCGAGGTATTGTTACAGTGGACTAATGTCAGCTGTGTAACATGAATTTGGAACTCTTGTAAAAGTCTTCAGAGCCAAATGACATTAGTGGCTGGAGTTGACAGTGCTCGATATTTTGCCTTGGTGGAGGAGCGGCCCACTATAAGTTGTTTCTTAACCTGCTAGGAGAGAAGATTGCTTGTGGTGGATTGTTGGTCCCTTGAATTATTATCCCAGTTGGAATCTGGATAGTTGCGAAGAATAAGCTCACCTGATTATACAGGATGTCTAAAATTCAAAGTCCCTTTAATTTTTATGAGTAGATTCTTTAGCTGTTGAAAGTATAGACGATAGGGATTTTGAAGGTGCTGTGATAGAGTGTTGACAACAAAGGTGTGATAGTCAGGTATTGTTGAGAGTCAAGTATGCGACCATACAATGAGAAGTTCAGATACGATTGTTGGTGCTCAGGAGAAGTATTGTTGGTGGGACATAATGATTTAGGAGTGGACTTGCATTCTGTCATACTTGCTCTAGTGAGAATCCTTGATGCATAATGAATCTGATTTAGAAAGAAGCCTGAGTGGTTGTGTTGAATATTGATGCTCAAGAACGTGGAGATTGTACCCAATACCTTTAAGGATAATTGAGTCTGTAGATCCTTCAAAAGAGTTGAACGATAGTGGAGTTATTTTATATTACCAGAATATCATTTACATACAACAATAATGTAAGGAGATAGAGTTGTGATGGTATAGGAGTAAGGAATGGTCTACCTGGCTTCTCTGAAAATTGAATTTGAGAAGATGAGATGTGAAAGTGTTGAACTACCCTCGTGGGCCTTCTTTTAAGCCATAGGTGGCCTTTTTGAGTAGACACACATGTTGAGCATATTGTAAGTTCAGGTGTTCTGACGGTTGACACATATAAATTGTTTTCTTGAGGTCACCATGAAGGAAAGGGTTGGAGACATCCAATTGAAGAACTGTCCATTGTTGGTATAGAGAGATTGTAAGGAGAAGTCTTATTGTTGGTTTCTTGGCAATTGGATTGAGTTTTTGTATAATGGAGAGCATATTCTTGCTGATACACTTGGGCCAGCAATCGAGTTTTGTTCCTCGCAATGGTTCCGTCAGCTCGACATTTAAACTTGTATGTCCATTTGCTTCGAAGGATTGGCTGATTGGATGGAGGAACTAGTATCCATGCACTGTGGTTGTGGTGGACCTGAAATTCCTCATGCTTTGCTTGTTTCCACCGACGATGTTGGTTGACATCTTTGAATGATACTGGTTTGGTTTCATTGCTGATGGAGTAGAGATAAAATATTCGCTTAAGCTTGAGTGATCTTGTTTTGGATCTTGTGATCATATGATGAGCTGGTTGAGCATTGGAGACATTTGTGACAGTTTGCGAACAAGGAGGTGAGGTTGCTGCTGTGATTTCTATAGGCAAAGTGTTTATGTTTTCTGGTGAGGAGGGACTGAAACGTGTAGTTGAGCTTTCTTTTTGCTGTATTGTTGGAGTAGGACTTAGGGAGATAGTGGTAGGTAGTGAAGTGAGAGGGAATAAGGTGACATTTGGGGATGTGGGCTGTAAGTTGGACTGAGAGTGTTTAAAGGGGAAGAAAGTTACATTAAACTAATCATGTCTTGATACAAGAACTTTACAGTTTTCAACTTGTGAATTTTTGTAATCTTTTGTGTTCGCAAGATAGCCAATGAGTACACATTGTGCTGAACTTTGATCGAATTTGGTGCGATGTGATGTTGAAACTACAGTAATTACTTGAAAAAAAATGCTTTGAGATCTGTGTAGTCTAATGGACTGATAGCTGTTACAGAAGGGGGCATACAATTAATCATATACATAGTAGTTAAAATTGTATCAGGCCAGAATTTTGGTGGTAACTTGGAGTCAAACATATAAAGTTCTGGCCGTTTCTTGGATGTGTCTATGCTTTCGTTCAACCAAATCATTTTGCTAAGGTGTATGAGGACATATAAGTTGATTTATTATGCCGTGAGTGGTTAGGAATTCATCAAATTGATGATTTTTGTATTCCCTACCCCCATCAAACGCCAGGCATTTGATTTGAGTAATGAATTGTTTTTCCGCGTGTTGTTCAAACTTATTAAATTTTGTGAGAGTTGCAAATTTTTGGATCATGGGAAATAACCATGTGTATCGGGTAGCATCATCAGTGAAATGGTTGATTCCATACTTCGACTAGAATGGTGGTTGAAATCATGGCGTGCTCAGGAAAAGGAATGGGATAAAATCCATTATGACAAGGACCTTGTAGTGTTTTCCGATCCTTTATTTAATAGACAAAGGAGTCAAATATGATAGCAAAGATCTTATCAAAGGCTAATTGAGAATTGACATGAGATTATGACTTATATGTGGAGTGTAGAGAAGTTTGGATAGATTAAGCGTACAGATTGGTGGGGGAAGATCTTGACCTGAATTTTGAACGGAAATATGGTTTGGTTTTTTACAGTTTGTTAAAATCAGTTGTCAGATTATTGGATGTTCCCGTATCTTGATACCATTCATGATTAGAAGTTGAAGCTGTCATGAGTGTTGTATGATCAGTGGTTTTGTTGGGTTAATAGTTAAGTTTAGACAATGCCACCATTTTGGGGCAATGTGGCCTTGTTTGTTACAGATCTGGCAGATAGCTGCATTTGTATTTCTGCACGCTTCTGTGATGTATCATCATAATGCCTGTAATTGTTGTTGGTACGACTTATTCCTTTGTAGGTGTTGCAGCCTCTTCCCCTTTGCGAAGAAAGAGCAATATAATTATTAGGCTAATGTATATTGACTGATTTATCATTACATGTGTTGATCTCCTTGCTGTAAAGTAGAGAGTATAGGTCTTCAAGGCTAAGAGGTGCAACTGTGGTTTTGTTTGCAATTTTAAATGCTTTATATGCAGGAGGAAGTCTTTTGAGGGTATACAAAATGATATCTTCTGTAATGTTGAAATGTTGTCAACCAAAGTATTGATCTGAGTTAGATGGTGTCATGGTTTGATTCCTCATAGGTATATTATGTAGTTCATTTTTTAGTTGAATCACTTTTGACCGATTCATTGCTTGAAGTCATTTTTCTAGTGTCTCCCGGATATCATAGCAGCTTTTGAGATTGATGAAATAAGATAGAATAGTATTTGATATGGTTGAGAGAGTGGAGGCTGCCAAATTCTGATCAATCAACATCCAAGTCCTGTAAGTTGAGTTGGGTATTACTGTTTTGGTGGTATAGGTTGTGATGGTGGGAGGTTTTGAAAGTGATCCATCTTTGAAGCCAGTAAACCCATTGGCCTTCATCTTTTTTAGAACCTGAGATTTCCATAGAGGATAATTGTCTGTGTATAGAGGAGTATTAACTATAGATTTTATATTTGAGATGAGGAACTTTAGAGAAGGTATTGACTATTCCTCAATTTTGTGTGAGGCTAATCCCACATTGATCACTGATGTATGCTATTAATCTAAGTCTCTGATACCATGAAAAGCAACGCCAAGAACATAAAACAGAGAGATAGAGCAGGAAGGAATACAAGAGAATTAGAGTTGCAGAGAATACCAAATCATATCTGTATTATCCTTTACATATTCAGCTATAGAAGAATGAGAGTACATCTAGCTATAGATAGGATAGAATACTCTAGATAGAGTTGGTTACAAGGGAAAAATAGAATTATTATATGGAATGTAGTTAGTTAGGATTTTGTTGAGCTGTCTGTTTTGGTAGTTGTGGTCTCCTTACTATTACTAGTTATAGGTTTGTTATGAAAAAGGTGTCGGACATTTTTTCATTATTTCAAATAAGGTTTTTGTTATGTTTCTCTTTTGTTTAAGAATTTCTGCTATCTATATGTTCAATTTTTTTATTTTAACATACTGATGATCCTCTTTCAGATAGCTCGGCACCTTTGATGCTCATGAAATTTGAAAAGCACCTAGGTTCATTGGTGAAATGAAATCCAACAAGACACTATGCATTGTAAGAATCTTTTTAAAGTTTTGTTTGTTAACTTTATATTTCTTCTTTTTTTCAACTCAAAAGGTTAATCCCTTGGTGATGGCCTCTTAATTTTTATTAATACAGTAATACTGTTTTTAATTATTTGATATGGAACTAAATTTAATACTCATGTTTTTTTTACAATTTCTTAATCATGTGAGAGTTCTAGATACACCATCACTCATGCTCAAACGACAGCTATCACAGATCTACCGTGGGACTTGCATCTTCTTGAATTTTGCTCAACCATAGTAGGAGACACTGACTGCATTTACACTATCTTAAGCTGAATCATTTGCTTTAATAACACTTGTAAGTGTGTATGAAAAGGGTATCAATGTTGGGCTTGCTGCTAGTAATCAAATTTTGTTTTTTTTTCCCCAAAAGCTTGAGACTCTGAATTTGAGCCAACTTGTTCATATATCTATACCAACACTTTTTCTCAACTATCCGATAGATGCTTTTAATTAGTTTTTATGACGAGCATTTTATATTTAATTGAACCCAATCTAATTGTTAGACAAAAGAGACTTCTTAAATTTATCGTTAGCTTACTTTTGATGGCAAATGTTGTAGCGGTCCTTTAGTTCTTTTGTATAGAGCTTTTATTATTATTATTATTTTGGGATCTCATATATGATTTTTAATTTACACAAATACCTTCATGTGTATAGCTATAATTACACCCAACCCCAATATTATAAGAGAAGATCATTTTCCCTTAAAGTGAAATTTTTTTCCTCTTCCATTCTTTTCATATTCCCTGGTTTTCTTTTCCCAGGTGTTTGGATGAATGCTTTTATCCAATCCATGATGGTTGGAAGCAAGGGTGCCATGAATTTGTTCAGAAAGAGGACTTCTGTCCAAGTTGAAGATCTGATTCTGTGAGGGTGGAAGATCAAGTTCCGATTCCTTCCAACATCATTGGCCGTGACTATGGAAATTTGCTGAAGCCAGGGAAATGTAGCGGTATTTGATTCAAGAGAGGTTGTCCTAAGGCTTTGGAAGCTCTCTTGGCAGTGCAAGAAGAGGCACTGTGCAAGAAAATGTTGTGATGGTGAATCTTCTTGTTTTCTACTGTGTTTATCAAGAACATGTATGGTGCAGTTTTCTTACAAGTAGTACCATTACTTGATCAAGGAGGAAGATAAAGAATTAAGAAGATGTTGGCAAAGATTGAGGCTAAATTGTTTAGTAGTCTTGATATTTTCTTCTCATGCACCAGGCTTGGAGCAATGGAGAGGGGCTTTGAGAAGTTGTGAGTGAAGAAACAACCACTGATGGATGGAGAAATGTTAGAATCTTTGTACTGTGTACATTGCGAATGGAGCGCTCTAAAACTTTGTTTGAACATATAGAATAATCATTTATTTGAAGAGCATATGTGAGAAAATTGATGAAGAAGATCAAGCAATTATTCTTTTTAGGTCATTATCTGGTTGTCATGAACATTTCGTTGATGCTATAGGGAAATTATTTATTGGCTATGTTAGAAATAAATGCTGCACTAAATTCTAAAGTAATTGAATGCCATGATCAATCTAATCAAGATAATGCAATTGAAGGGTTAATTGTGGGAGGAAGATGAATAAGTTGGCAGTCAAAGTCCATGAACCATTCAAGTTTTAAATAAAAAGTAAGTAAATGCTTTTATTGTCATAAAGAGGACTAAGAGGGGAAGAATGAGTAAAGAAGTGTTGGAGTTGTCGCGTTAGTGGAGGAAGGCTATGGCAATGTTGAGGTCCTATTATTTATAGATTTAGATCCAAGAAAGGAACTGATCCTTGACTCTAGATGCGAGGTCTTATTATTCATAGATTTAGATCCAAGAAAGGAACAGATCCTTGACTCTAGATGCTCTTACCATGTGTATCCAAATAGTATTTAATTTGAATCTCTCAATGAAAAAGAAAGTGATGTAATGTATCTTAAAAATAACAATGCAAATAAACTTTAGGTAAAGGAGCTCTTCACCTCACACTTTATAATAGCATGGAAAGATTGCTCAAGAATGTAAGGAACATTTTGGAATTTAGATGAAATTTGGCTTCTCTTGATGCACTAGATTGCAATGTACACATCTATATATGTGGCTAGGTAAGATTCCACATTAGTAAAGGTTGTTTGATCATCATGAAAAGAATATTTTTATGAATTATGTTTATACATTGCAAGATAAAATTAAGATTGGGGATTGTGTGAGTATGTTTTGTGATTTTGTTAATCAAAATAAATTGTGGCATCAAATTTTAGAACATGTGAACCTGAGAGAGCCAGAAGGATTATACAAGCTTAGTTTTTTTAAAAATAAAAAAGCCTACCAATTTTTTTTTCTGTGAATATTATGCTGTACAAATATCATAGTATGAAGTTTGTCGCTTTCAGAATATTAATTAAAAAAATTAAATTATATACATTTATATTCATTGGATTCTACAAAAAATGAGTTATGTGGTTGAGTAAGATATTTACTTTTATTGATGGTTGTTCAAGGAAGTTCTAGATATATTTCCTTAATTATATAAGTGAAGCCCTTGAAACAAAAAATAATGGAAGATTGTTGAAATTCAACTTCAATGACTTAGTGGAGAATTGACGATGGCCTTGAGTTTTGATTAGATCATTTCAAGAAGTACGATAAGGAGTAAGGATCAATAAAAATATCTTGTAGCGAAGTTAACATTTCCGCAAAATGGGCTAGTTGAACCCTACAACAAGATTACTTGGAAGAGCAAGACGAATGTTGAATAACACATGCATACTAAACGTATTCTATGCAAGATTTTAGCACAATCGATTATATGATAAATCAATGTATTTCATTGGATGTTTAGTTAAAGATCCCATAAAAAAAGGTGTAAACAATCAAAAGGCTATAACGAGCTAATGGTATCTAATTGTTCTTATTAGATTAAAATTGAACTTTGAAATAAATTTTCATTATATATCTTAAGAACCGAAAATGCATAAGTTGTGGTTCTAGAATCGGGTCATCCTAAATGTTTGATCCAAGTGATGTTGTCTTTAATGACAATAGATGATAGATTTTTCTAGATGCACGACTCAAATCAAGATAACTGCTAAAAACCCTAAATTGCAACATGAGTTGGAGTAGCTAAAGAATCTTTAAATTCTTGAAAAAAAAATGATTAAGAATTAATTGAGGCTATTACTGAAGAGCGTTGACAAATAACTATTGAAGAATTGCAAATAACTATTGAAGAATTGCAAAGAAAAATTGCTTTGACAAGGCACATATCAAGATGTATACTTTAAGCACAACATATGTATATGCTAGTTAATATTGTTTCTTGTACATTTGCTAATTTTTAAAATTAGATTATGAGCCAAATTCTTATCAAAAGTTATGGGAAGTTGCGTGAAATAAATCTGCATTGCAATTTGCTTTAGATCTACTCTAAAATTTAGATGGGAATTTCAACCTTTTTTTTTTTGCTGCACTTCAAATCTGATCTCTTAATTTGAGAGAAAACTTTGATATCGTCTTGTCATAGAAAAAATATTACATCAGGACTCTGCACGTAGAGTTACATGCGGAGTCCAATGAAATTACGCCATGGAGGTGATCGGCCCAGTAACACAAGGAATATTCCGCTCATGTTATTCCGTGTTATTCATGTGTTATTGTATGTTATTCATGTGTTATTGTATTCTGAGAATATTCTCGGTGTTATAATAACACGATAACACATCAATAATACTTGAATAATACACAATAATATCTGAATAACACACAATAACACCTGAATAACACAGGAAGAATATTCCCTTGTTGTACCGAACATATTTTTTTTTCTACGTGACGTGATTTCATTGGGCCACGCACGTAACTCTACGTGCAAAATCCTGATGTAATATTTTTTCCTTGTCATAAGCCATCCACACATTCTTTACATTCTAAATAGCACTCAATAAGAAATGAATGGTTCTTAAAATCATTCTCGAATAATTGGAACATAATTAAGGGTAATGATATGATGTTGACTATTCATTATTCTCTTTGCCAAAATCAACAAAATTTATTATTCTTCCATCTCTCTTTCCTTCAGCCAAGCTTAAATGTTCTTAGGTAAGGGACCTTAAATAGTATTAATGGCGTCACATTAAAGACTTGGTTTTGTGGTCCAAACCTATAAACATTTCTATCCATATTTCTACATATGTTGTACTATTTTCACGACAGTAGAGTAATAGATCATTATCTTAACATTGTATGAAGTTTCATCACACACTCAGATGAATGAAAAAAAAACTACAAGACACCAAAAATTCTTATGTGAAAAGCCTGGAAAGAGAAAATCACGAGGTCTAACCGAGTTGAAAAATCTATTATAAAGTGGAGGTTACACGTACATCATTTATCCTACGAGCAGGAAAAAGTTACAAAATCTTTCGATTTACAAGTTGGTGCACGAAGGATATTGTTGCAAAACAAGGGCGGCAGCCGATGGTAATCGGCGGCGACCGACGAGTGTTGGTCGAGATATTGGTTGGTGGCGATCGACGACTGGAGGAGTGATATGGTACTTCTACTCATTCTCCAAACTTCAAGCTCTTTATTCAGTCTTTAAGCTCTCCTTCCCCTAATGACTAGGGTGAGGCTCTATTTATAGAGTTCCAGTTGCAACTAAATGAATGAATATGAAATATTCTGATCGGACGACCCGAAAAGGTTCGAACATGTAAATGTCTTAATGATGTTGGACTTGAGCCATCTTATACTCGTTGGATTCATCTTGTTGAGATGCTCAATTCAACCAAGTGCTTATTAGATTCAACAATCGTTTAACCTTTGAAATATGCTTGAAAATTTTTCAAAAGTGGTTTAATGAATTGACGTAAGCTTGATTTTGACTCAGATTGAACCGTTGGGTCCATCTTGTCGAGCCGGTCAGTCTGAATGTAAGTTGCTGAAATCAGAGCTACGACTAATATTTAATCAAAATCTGAATGTTTATTGGTCAAAAGATTATTCGAGATCTATTTGACACCTCGAGATTCAAGCTGAATGATGAATATTTATTAATTTTATACGAGAAAGAAAAACAAATCAAGTAACAAAGGTAAGGAGAAGAAAAAACGTGTCCTTTGAACATTAATCTAGGAACCATCCATAACAAATAGAATTAAGTTAAAACATAAATAACCTATATCCAAGAAGAAACAACGCCACCCCTTGGCTTTGCCTCGTCAATTGCTCAAGCTAATTTTTGAACTTAATCTCTACTTAATAAATGGCTTATTAGCCAAGCTCGATGAGTTAGCTTATTAAGTTTGCTTTCTAGCTCGCTTGTTTAATTAATATTAATATTAATATATAATATAATCATAATTTAATTGTTTGAATACAAAGTTATTCAAAATGTCTTAAAATATTATCTCAATTTTTATATCAAATAATTTTTCTCTTAATTTTCCATTCTTTTTTTCATTATATTATTAAAACTGCTTATAATATATTTTTTTTCTTTCATCATAAATGAGCTTGCTCATCAGTTGATTAGATTTCATAGAATTAAGCTCAAGCTCGACCTTAATTTCAAGCCTATTTAATAATAAAGTTCAAGTTTAAATCTCGAAATATTGAAAGGTCAAATGTGAATTTAATAAAATTGAAATAAAAAACATGCCAAATAACATGATAGCATGACCAAAAGTCAAACACTTAGAATAGGAAGNGGGGGTGGGAGTTTTTTTAATATGATTAATGCTCTAATATATTGTATGAATTTCATTTTATATATGTATTATAATTTAAATTTTAATATGGTGGTAATTGGTTGATCGACTCAATAGAATACGACCAACTAAGGCGATCGATTGGTTAGCAACCGTGCCTTGTGTTTGGTCGACCGAGATTTTTGATCGAATGACAATCTCGTTTGTCGTGAAAAAAGCAAGTCAACCATCTGATTATGATTAGAGGGTTTATGTTTGCGCTTCGGTCAATCGGTTGGTCAACTGATGAGTCGATTTGTTTTATCAGGTGAACCGCGGCTGACTTGGCGCTTGGATCAAGTCTTACGGGGCCTACATCTCGTTTACGTAGTCGGTTTATCACCTCAACCAGATGCTCCACTCTGTAAGGTCTTGAGTGGATCTTGTCGCTACTTGTGTGAGATATCCGATGAAACTTGATGTTATGATGAATTACACCTCGCTCTTGGTGGATCGTGTTGTTATCCGGTGAGGAAACATCTCCAGTGCTTTGGCCTGTCCCGGGTTTAGAAGCGTAGCTTCACTTGCTTGGTGGCGACTTGTCGGTCAACTGTTTACCCCTGACTGTCTATTCTCTTTGAGATTTGTGCTGTAGGTTTAATGTATACATATTAGTTCTCCAAGTTTTCTTGCTCATTGATTGCGACAGCTGCGATAAAAATAAATGTATTATTAGTTAATCATGTCACAAGAATCAAGAAAATTTAATAATTAATTCTTGTTTTATTTTCATGCTCTATGTATCTTATACATAGAGTCGGGAACTGGGCTGCTATGCCGATGTTTTTTGGACTTCTGAATAGGCATTATGTCGGGCGGTATAAGCAAAAAGACGGTTAATCCTATTTGCTTTAATAAGATTAGTAACACCTAATATAGAACCCGTCCAAAATACGAAAAAGGTAGTGAGAAGAGAGAAGAGGGGGAGACAGCCGTCCCCTAGCTGGTTGATCAGTTTTCTTCTTCTAGGTATCATGAAGGGAAACTATGAGCTCTGATTCGAGCGAGGATAAGGTTGCAGCGGACCTGCCAATCTTGCTCGTTGAGGGGGGTGCTGACGGCCATAGTTGCCGGAGATCGGAGGTTGCAACTATCCCTTTATACTCGCTTGTGGAAGAAACAGAGGAATGCCCTCCAGCGGAAGCAGAAGGTGTTTCCCTCACTGGTCAAAGCTTTATAGGCTAATGGGTATGAGAACATAAGGGATTTCTTTTGATCTTTAGTGACATAGTAACTAGACACTTTCATTAATGCAAATGTGTCAGTCAGGGCGAAGGATGTTGAAGGTAGCGAAGTGTCAAGAGATTTGGTCGACTCGGTTCTCGCTGTTGCCATTGGCTCCCTTAAGGCGATATCATGCCCTTTTCCATTGATTGAAGCGGGTGAAAGCTCTCAGCAGGCACAATCTGTGCACAGGAGACTTCCTCCTAAGGTGGTGGCATGTCAAGTGCAGGAGATGACAGAGGTTCTGCACCAAAAAAATTGAAAATCTTGTCGACGCACCCATGTCGGGGTGGTTGGCTTACTACGAGCGACTAGATGAGGCTAGCCACTTGGATCAGAATAGATTATGTGGAGAGATAGTTTCCAGAGGTAGCTTGAGAAGGGGTATGCCTTGTCGGAAACCACAGAGGAGCCATTTATTAAGAATTTTTGTCTGAAACATGTAATGATGATATTCGTAATAAAATAGTATTTTGAGGAATTTGAAATGACAATTTATGTGCACTTATTTTTATGTGAATCTTTAGTTTGTGCACTGATCCCGACTGTTTATATGCAACAATATAACAATGTATGCAATTATTTCTACACTTACCTTTCCTACTTTGCAACATCACCAAAAACTTGATCATGAGAAAATAAGAATTCTATTTTTTAATTTATATATATATTGAGATATTACACAAGTATATGTATAATCACCAAGTAATATAAGACTCTTTTATTAAGCCTCAAATATCGAACCCACGGGGATTGTTCACAATATGTACTATTAAGTAACAAAATTTTATTTCAAAAAGACAATTACTTAAACTAAAGATATTATCACAGTAATTCATGTTCAATTCTTTTTTGTATTTTTGATATTTTGACAAAACAATAAAAATTTATAAAGATAACTTGAGTTTTTGTAAGATAAGAAGTACTGAATATGAAATATTTTTTCCTTATCATGAATCAGTAACAAGTATAAGAATTCTGTTGTGGAAATATTCAAAATTGTGTTGTGTCAAATAGGAGCAATATTATTCTTTACCCTTACTAGAGATGCTATAAAGAATATTGGTTAATTTAAAGTTTGAATAGTTCTGAAGACCGGCTAGGAAGGAAAGATATCAACTCTCACTCTAGAGTTCCCTCGATTTCCTCCACCCGGGGGCTAACATCGCGTATCATAACCTAAAAAAATAAACCAAGTTGGGGGGCTTCAACCTGTCACTTTAAAGTCATCTAACTCTACTCCCTTCAACGATTATTTCTTAAACCAAGTTGGGGGTTTTAACCTGTCACTTTAAATTCTTCTAACTCTACACCCTTCAATGATTATTTCCAATGGGGGCTTTAACCTCTCACTTTAAAGTCCTCTAAATCTACACTCATCAATGAATATTTTCCTACCGTTTAACCTGTCACTTTAAAGTCCTCTAACTCTACACCCTTCAATGAATATTTCCCTATTTAACTCAATCATATGAATTACATTCTCATCCATACAATCTCATGTGATTCTTTCCAATTGTTGATTGTGACAATACCATCCCAGTTCTTACATGTTCTCACAACAAATTTTAACATCTCGATGGGTCAAATCAAGAAGCAAATGAAGTACATGGAGTTAAATCATCACAACTTCTTCCAATATTAAAGATCAATACTCTCCACAACCTCAATCCAATACTTTATTTACTTATCATTTTACGGAAAAAAATAAAGAAAACTACTCAGAATTCATAATGAAAACGAAACCACACTTTAGTTTAAAAGCAGAAATCATTGTCAAACCAACAAGAAATCTCAATTANGAACCAAACGGTATGGCGGCGTTTTGAAAACGCCGCCCGCACTTATAAGCTGCCCCAAACGGACCCTAAATGTAGTAACCAAAAGATAAAAACTTATCTCAAATATTCCACCAAATTCTTGAAATTCCTTTGAATCTCTTCTCTTCTTAAAACACTCTTAACTCTCAAAAACTAGAAACTAAAACTAAAATAAAGATAGATATTGACGCCTTACAGTCTCTCTTAGAAATCACAACAAAGAAGAATCTAAAAGAAACACTTAAAGAGACTAGAAGCAGCCCTTGAGGAGACTAGAAGCAGCCATTGAGAAGTCCCAAGCCTCTATTTTTTATAGTTTTCCAAGAGGTGCCTTGATATCTCTTCAAAATGTATCGAAATTTGATATATTCTCCAAAAGATGTCTCATTTCACAAGTCTTTTAACCATATTTTTCATTTCTAATGGTCATAACCACCATCTTTACAATATGTGCCTCAAACGTTCCTTCAAAATTTGCCAAAATGAATTAACCTGTCAAATAACTATCATTGGCGCTTAAGCGCGGGGCCTCTGGCGCTTAGGCACGGCCTTCTCTATTTCACCAGCACTTAGGCGCCAAAATACTTTTGCACCATTTTTGTATTTTTGCTCCATATTTGATCATTTTTCACTCCTTTTGCCGTTTTTTACCTTTTTAGTTGTACATGAAGAAAAAACACACAAATATCTTCCATTAAAGCGCAATATCTCAAAAATAGATATAAAAATGTGTATAAAAATACTATATATTTTAGGTGTTTCATGAACCCGCTTTATAAATAGAGTTAAGGGTTGCCCTATTCCACTTTTGTACTTTATTTATTTTAATTTCTCCTTCTTTGTCTTTTAGTCCTTTCACTCAATTGCAATGCATCTCGAGTATTCTTCGATTCTTTTTAGCACTGTATGGGCAGCCAGTCCATCTTTTCTGAAGGATAAGGAGGTGAAACGCCTCTAAGACTGGTATGTGTCAGATTCATGAATTTTGCTCTACAAGATGTTGGTCGAGGGGTAACTAACAAAAAATGTTAACCCTGATATGGTGTTCTACCAAGGTTAGTTTAGGTGTTGTCTTCAGCTAACCTTATGACCGGAGCTCTGGAGTGTCTTCACTAGAAACTGTGTTATTCCATCCCATGTCTTGCCGAACTCCATTGCAACCATTATGAATTTTTTTATGTTTTGTCATCTCTTCAACATCCTCTAGTCAGCCGCCATTTTCAGACATTACTTCTTCATCAAGGTTAACAAAGAGTGGTTTGTCATGTTTTCTTTGATGAAAACTTTGCTTGATTATGAACTGGCGAAGGAAGTTCTTAATCAGTTCTATGTCTTGCAATTGGTTGATTGTTGCCCGTCTGTGATAGGTGGTGAATATTAAGTTGAAAGCCTTATTAAGGGATCCACACCCCATATAGGAGGTGCTGGAAGGGAGCTCAATGTTGGTTCCCCAGTATATCATAGAACAAACAGTGAATCAAGTGATGGAAGGGAAAATGACCCCGAGTGACTGGAGGGCTTCAGGCTGCGATGAGGCTTTCAGAGTAACGACGGCAGAGGAAAAACATCAGTGAAGATTGAAAATTGGTCCTCTTTGATAAGAATTTACGACAGTTACCGCACTTAATGTCGTGTGCCCAAATATTAGGCTATACATTACCTTTATTTCAGAGACCAATATTGTCATTCAAGACATGGTGACCAGTGAGTTAACGATGATTGCGTAATCTCGCTCAATTATTATAGGGCAAAATGAGAGAGAGAAAATGAGTTCAGAGGAAACCTAGAGGGAGATTGTTGCTACTAGTCCTTCCTCAGTTGTATCAGACGAGGCAACCGTCATCGTTTTTCTAACAATATAGTCTGATGCGACCAATTTGGATTTGGCGGAGAGGGTAAGAGTGGCTGAGCCTCTCCATGTTACTACGACTAGTTCTACTTTGGGAGATTTTGAATCTTCTGATAGATCTAGATCCCCATCATCTTCAGAGGGAGTGACTATTTGCCTAGAAGGGAAAGAGCAAATGTAAACTGTTAATGTTTCAACTCGTTCTTTGTTGAAAAGGAAACCTGAAGGAGGTGAAGGATGGTTGTGGATGAGTGCTGAAGACTGGTTTAGCTTGTTGGACACTTCGAATGACTGGCCCTTTTTTGACTAGTACTCAACATATGACGCCCCTTTTTGTTGAAATGACATGGTTCAAGATGCACCAGGGGAAGCTCAGAAAGCTTTCTTTTGAGAGACTTCTCAAGTGCACCACTTGATTACATCTAGAAGCAAGCAAGACTTCTCATTGTGTGAGACTCGCATTTATGAAAAATGCAGATTCTTTAAATGAAACCAAGGATAGCCTTTTTTCATAATATATCCCCTAGAGCACCGATTGTAGCAAGTCTGACTAGCTTTCCTTGGTTCCTTCGAACTTTTTCCATAATAGACTTATGATGACTTTGATAGATGCGTCATTCTGCACGTTTTTTTATGGTGATGGACCAAGGTGAACTTTGGATCAATCCATTGCTTTGCATAGAACTCTTTCACCCACTGATCCACAAATTGAGTCCTATTATCAGTGATAAGGTCGAGCAATAATCCATATATGTAGATCAAATCGAACCACATGAAGTTTTAAACTACTTCTGTGTTGATTTGAGTAAGTGGTTTTGCTTTGATACATTTTGAAAAATAGTATATTGCTATTAATAGGAACTTTCTTTGGCCTCACGATGGGGAAAAAGGCTAGAGAATATCAAGTCCCCACATGGTGAATGATCAAGGACTAACTATTAATTGTAGCTTCTGAGACGGCTGATGATGTAAAAGCCCGTATTTTTGACATTGTTCGCACCTTTTTCAAAATTCCACTATATCCATCAGAAGTGTCGGCCAGAAGTATATTTGTCGTTGCAAGCGGTAAGCAAGTCTCTTTTCTTGACAGTGGCTGCCACACTCTCCATAATGTATCTCTTGAATCACACCTTGGACTACTCCTCCTCTTAAGCACCTTAGGTATAACAAAGTAACTGATCCCGACTTAATGTTTATGTGCACAGTATAACAATGTCTTTGATGATATTTTTTACTTATGTTTCCTTACTTTGGAACAGAAAAAAAAATTGATGCTGGAGAAAATGAGAATTTAACATTTTAATATATAT
>JXCR01125998.1:71332-83553 GCA_002079205.1 Phalaenopsis hybrid cultivar | reverse complement strand
TATATATATATATATATATATATATATATATATATATATATATATATATATATATATATATATATATACATACTACATAAGCATGCATATCGTTATCAAGTAATATATGACTTTTTGATTAAGACATGAATATCGAACCCATAGGGAAAATAAGCAATAGACACTATTTATCAACAAACCTTCTATTTTAAAAAGACAGGTACTTAAACTATAGATATTTTCACAGTAGGTAAAAGTCAAATTTTTTTGATATTTTTGATATTTTGATAAAACAATAAAACTTTTAAAGATAACTTAAGTTTATGTAAAGAAAAGTACTTGATATAAAAATAATTTTCTCCTTATCATGAGTCAGTAATAAGTATAAGAATTCTGTTGTGGATGTATACAAATTGTGTTGTGACAAATATGAGCAATAATATTCTTTACTCTTACTAGAGATGCTATAAAGAGCATTGACTAATTTAAAGTTTGAATAGTTTTGAAGACCGGTTAGGCAGGGAAGATACTAGCTCCTACTATAGAGTTCCATTGATTCCCTCCACCTAGGGGCTAACATCTCGTATCATAACCTAAAATAATAAACCAAGTTGGGGCTTTAACCTGTCACTTTAAAGTCCCCTAACTCTACACCCTTCAAAGATTATTTTATTTATTTGCATTAAATCATATGAATTACATTCTCATTCATACAACCTCATGTGATTCTTTCCAATTATTGACTAAGACAATACCAGCCCAGTTCTTACATGTTTTCACAACAAATTTTAACATCTAGATTGGACAAATCAAGAAGTAAATGAAGTGCATATATTTAAATCATCACAACTTTTTCCAACATTAAAGATCAATACTCTCCACAACTTCCATCCAAATAAATCATCACAACTTCTTCCAACATTAAAGATCAATACTCTCCACAACTTCCATCCAAAACAATCATCACAACTTCTTCCAACATTAAAGATCAATACTCTCCACAACTTCTATCCAACACTTTTAATTACTTATCATTTTAAGGAGAAAGATAAAGAAAACTACTCAGAATTCATGGAGAAAACAAACCACACTTTAGTTTAAAAGTAGAAATCAATGTCAAACCAACAAGAAGTCTTGATTAAAACCAAAAGTAGTTTAAAAACAAATGATAAAAACTTATCTTCAAACCTCCACCAAACTCTTGAAGTTCCTTTGAATCTCTTCTCTTTTACAACACTCTTAACTCTCACGATAAAACTAAAAACTTTCATGAACATAGTTTGAATCTTTCTAACACTTTTCCATATGAATTGGATTAACTCAATCTCCTTTGAGTTCTTTTCCATATGAATTCTATACATACAAATTGAATGGTTGATTCCTTTAATATCAGTTATTGTCCATTCAAAGGCTTTCTTAAAATTTTTCAGAATTTTCATCAACCTTTCTTCTTCTTCCATAGTTAACTTTGAGGAAATTATAACTGGTATAATAGAGGAATCTCCTAAAAAGACATCTTTTAAATAATCAGGAAGTAACTTCAACTCAATTTCTGGAGGTTTTTCTATTGATGAACAAAATGATTTATCTTGTTCTATCCTGTCCAAAATTTCAAAACTTTCATGAACATAGTTTGAATCTTCCTTAGAAAGATCTTCACATTGATCTAATTCCTCTTCTTGCTTGTGTTCCAAATATTTTACTTCATAATTAGTTTTGAAATGGCATTCACTCAGATATCTTATAACATCCATTCTATAACATTCATCATATTTATCTTTTGTTGGATACTTCATTGATCTTGAAATGTTAAAAGTAACAGTTTGATCATTGAAGCGTATTGTTAATTCCCCTTTCTGCACAACTATCATTGTTCTTCCTGTGGCTAGGAAAAGGTATTCCCAAAATGATAGGTATCTCTTTATCTTCCTCCATATCCAACATAATGAAATCAACAGGAAAGATAAATTAATCCACTTTCACTAGGACATCTTCTATAACTCTCTTAAGGTAAGTTATCGAACGATCTGTTAACTGCAGAGTTACAGTAGTAGGGGTTATTTCTCCTAATCCCAATCTTTTAAATATTAATAATGATACAAGGTTAATGTTTGCACCTAAATCACATAAAGCTTTCACATAAAATCTATCTCCTATCGCACATGGAATTGTAAGGCTACTAGATCTTTAAGCTTTTCAGGAAGCTTCTTCTGAATAATTGCACCGCACTCCTCACTAAGTGCAAAAGTTTCATTATCTTTAAACTTCCTTTTCTTGTTGAGAATATCCTTCATAAACTTTACATAGCTTGACATTTGTTCTAAGGCTTCACCAAATGGAATATTAATTGTAAGCTTCTTAAAAAATTTCAGAAATTTTGAAAATTGCTTATCCAACTTCTGTTGACGAAGTGTTTGAGGAAATGGAGGTGGTGGTTTCTCTAAGTTAACTTTAAGTGGAGAAATAGGTCTTTCAAAATCTTTTGGAGCATCCTCTTTTGATTCTTCAACTTTTTCTCTCTCTACTTCAGTTTCTTCTTGAACCCTACCTTCAAACTCTCTTCCGCTTCTAAGTTGAACTACTTTTTGTTGCTCTTTATTCTGGTCTTTTGTGTTTATTTTAATATTACTAGGAAGTATTCCTTGGGATCTATTACTTAATGAATTTGCGATTTGTCCAAGTTGATTCTCAATATTTCTAATTGTAGCTCCTTTACTTTGTAACTAATTTCTCATTTATACACCACTTCTTCTATAGACAACTTCTCCTTAAATTGTGTATTACTAATGAAACCTAGAGGATAAGTAGATCTATAATTATTATTCCCTTGTTTGTTCTAGTTTCTTAATGGGTTTCCTTGATTATTCCCCCATTACTGATTATTACAACCCGTAGTATTATTCCAATTGAAGTTGGGATGGTTCTTCCAACATGGGTTATAATAATTTGAATATGGGTTATTTTGCTTGTTATTTATGGAATTCAAAGTTTCTAATGATGCTTGAGATTCTATCATTTGGCCTAATGAATTCTCTTCAATCATAGAGATATGTTGAGAAAAATTCATTCCAAATTGGTCTAACTTCCTTGAAATTGCAGCAATTTGAATTGCTAACATAGTAAATGCATTAGTTTCATGAATATTGGCTACTTTCTTAGGATTCACCCTCTCAGAAGGCCATTGAAAATTATTAGTAGTCATTTCTTCAATTAAAGCATAAGCATCATTAAATGGTTTTGACATCAACGAACCACCAGCAGCGACATCGATATTAGATCTAAGAGACCCAGCTAATCCGTTATAAAAAGTTTGAATTATTAACCAATCTAGTATATCATGGTGTGGATACTTTCTTAAGAGTTCTTTAAATCATTCCCATGCTTCATAAATAGATTCCCGTTCAAACTGATAAAAGATATAATATAATTTCTAAGCTTCATAGTTTTTTATAGAGAAAAATATTTAGCAAGGAATTTTTGTACTAAATAACCCCAAGTTCTGATAGATTTAGATGCTAACAAATTCAACCACATCTTAGCTTTATCCCTCAGTGAGAAAGGAAATAACCTAAGTCTTATGACATCATCTGATACACCATCATATTTAAATATAGCACACAATTCTAGAAAATTGGCAAGATGTAAATTTGGATTTTCAGTTGGTGATCCCCCAAACTGATTATTTGATACTATTTAGATAATAATAGGTTTAAGTTCAAATGAATTAGCAACTGCAATAGGTTTTTGAATACTATAATGAAGTTAATCTACCGTAGGATTGGCATAATCTTGTAAAGGTCTAAATTCTTGATAAATTTTAGCATTTTGATCATTTTGGTTTGTCATTTCTGTAATTTTTTTAGATTTTTCAGAACTTTTAATTTTTTTTGCTTTTCTTGATTTTCTTAACAGTTCTCTCTAATTCAGAATTGTAGGGCACTAGTCCTTCAGAACCTGAACTATGCACACACTAACATAAAAGTAAAAATAAAATACAACAAAACACACACAAAATAAAATACTATAATATGATATTCCTACAATAACTTTTAATGTTTAAATAATACTTTCTAAAATAGAAATTTGCTTTCAATAAATTTTTGAAATCTTCCCCGGCAAAGGCGCCAAAAACTTGATCCCGACTTGCTTTTATGTGCACAGTATAATAATTTCTTTGATGATATTTTTCATTTATGTTTCCTTACTTTGCAACAGAACCAAAAACTTGATCATGGAGAAAATAAAAATTTAACTTTTTAATTAATACATTTATTGGGATACTACACAAGTATACGTATAGTTATCAAGTAATATAAGACTTTTTTATTAAGACCCGAATATCGAACCCACAGGGAAAATAAACAATATGCAATATTTATCAACAAACCTTCTATTTTAAAAAGAGAATTACTTAAAATATAAATATTTTCACAGTAGGTAAAATTCAATTCTTTTTGGTATTTTTGATATTTTGATAAAACAATAGAACTTTTAAAGATAACTTGAGTTTATGTAAAGAAAAGTACTTGATATAAAAATATCTTTCTCCTTATCATGAGTCAGTAATAAGTATAGAAATTTTGTTGTGGAAGTATACAAATTGTGTTGTGCCAAATAGGAGCAATAATATTCTTTACCCTAACTAGAGATGCTATAAAGAACATTGGCTGATTTAAAGTTTGAATAGTTCTAAAGATCGGCTAGGCAGGGAAGATACTAGCTCTCACTCTAGAGCTCCCTCGATTCACTCCACCTGGGGGCTAACATCTTGTATCAGAACCTAAAGCAATAAACCAAGTTGGGGGCTTTAACCTGTCACTTTAAAGTCCTCTAACTCTACACTCTTCAAAGATTATTTTCCTATGTATTTGCACTAAATCATTTGAATGACATTCTCATTCATACAACCTCATATGATTCTTTTCAATTATTGATTGAGACAATACCAGCCTCGTTCTTACATATTCTCACAACAAATTTTAACATCTAGATATGTCAAATCAAGAAGTAAGTGAAGTGCATGGATTTAAATCATCACAACTTCTTCCAACATTAAAAACCAATACTTTCCACAACATTTAGAGAGCATATTAATGACTTGATTGTCCTCTTAACTGACGCGCTTGATGTAGAAGTTCTTAAATCTCTCAATTTTTTTTTTTGTCTTGGCAAGCTATCTCGCCATTAGCTTGTCTCTAGCTTTAAATTCCCCATTAACCTGATTCAAGACTACCAAGGAGTCAGACCTTACCAAGAGGTCTTAAGTGTCTATCTTGTAGGTCAAGCAGAGCCTATCGATAAGTGCTTTGTACTTTGCATGATTATTCATGACGTTGAACTTCACCAAGATTGTCTTATAGAGATGTTTTTTTGGCTAGGCTACATAGGGCCAGCTCCAGTTTTGTTGTTTCCTGTTTGGAGGCTCCATCAACGTATATGATCCATGTTCTGTCTTCAGTGACAATTCGCTTGTTTGACTCCTCTATCGTGAAGAAGTCCACCAGAAAGTTTGTGATTGCTTGTGCATTGTCTACTGTTTCAGGAACATAAGTGATGTTGAATACATTGAGCTCTACCGCTCACTTCAGCAATCAACCAGAGTGCTCTGTTTGTATGAGCACATATTTCAATGGATGGTCTGTGAGGACCCACATCAGATGCATCTGGAAGTACGGTCATAGCTTGTGAGTGGAAACAATCAAAGCGAAGGTTAGTTTTTTCATAATTGGGTACCTAGTTTTGGAGTCATGAAGCATTTGGCTCGTGTAGTAGACCAGGTACTATTTTACCACCTCCTTGCAGACTAGAACCGAGCTTACAGCCTCTCACCCAACTCTAAGGTATAGTGACAGCTCTTCTGCTGGTTTCAATCTTTGTAGCATTGGTGGGGATGCTAATGAATCCTTCAAGTTACTGAGCACCTCTTTGCATTCGGTTGTCCATTTGAATGTTAATTTTTCCTTAGTGACTTAGAGAATGCTGCACACTTGTTTCCTAATTTCTAGATGAAACAACTGATTCTTGAAATACCAATGGTCAGTCTTTGACTTTTCTTAGTGCTTTGTGGGAGCGACATGTCTAGGATTGCCGATAATTTCCCGGGATTGGTTTTCAATCCCTTGAGAGTCAACTAGAAGCCGAGTAAATTGTCATTTGCACCCTAAAGGTGCTTTTTGAAGGGTTCAATCTCATATTGAATCTTTTGAGTATTTTGAAGGTGTCTTTTAGATCTTAGATGTGTTGTTCGGCTGACTCACTTTTAACTAAAATACCATAACATACACCTTAATATGTTTTTATTTATTATTAAAAAAAAAATCCATGAGGCGTTGATAGGTCTCCTTAGCATTCTTAAGCCCGAAAGGCATTTCTTAAAATAAAAAATGCCTTGCGTAGTAATAAATGTCATTTTCTCCGTATCAGCCAGATTCATCATTATCTGGTGGTAATTGGAGTAAGCATCAAGAAAACTAATTACTGATTATCCTACTGTTGTGTCCACAAAGGTGTCAATCTTCGATACTAAGTAGGTGTTCTTCAGACAAGCGACATTGACGTTAGTGAAGCTGAAGCACATCCACCACTTGTTGTTGATTTTCTTGATCATGACGACATTTGAGAGCCAAGTTGGGTAATGAACTTCATGTATGTAGTCGGCACCCACCAACTTTTGTACTGATGTCACTATCAGGTTGGGCAAAGTTCTGGTGGTCGACCAGTTCTTTTGTTGTACTGGTTGAGAGTAGGGGTTGATGTTTAGTCGATGACATGCTGTGTTAATCAAAATGCAGACGTTTCCACTGCAAACTAAGCCAACACATTCTGGTGATCTCGAAGTGTCTGTACAAATTAGTTCCTGAATCATCCTTTAAAATGTTCACTAATCAGAAAAACCTTTCTGGGTTCTTTGTTGGACACTGGAATATGGAGGACGGCCTCACCGGTCTCGAGACCCCCCTCCTTCTAGATCTAGATGTTGAGTGGTTCATGACCGATGCTCAAAACTGCTCGCAAATAACAACTTCTAGACTACTTCAAGTTTCCCTAAACTGTAGTTACTTCCATGTTTTATAGGAACTTTACGACTACATGTTGGGTGGAAGTTACCACCCTGTAGCTATTTAGAAGGGACCGACCAAAGTTGGCATTGTAGGCTGCGGTGACTCTATCACGACAAAAACGTTTGTGTTGTTATACTGCATCCCTGGCTCTTTCGAAGAGATGGCAAGAGTGCAAGGCCTAGCGTCTCCTTCCTTTCCTCAAAGAATTTGAACTAAAGGTCGGTCAGTGTTGTTAACAAGTTAATCTTTAGGCTGATCTTGTCAAAAATTGATTTGAACACTATATTCACTAGATTTCTTATATAAACAAGAATACTACCCACCTGGTAGTTGTTGATCAACATTGTAATGTTGGTCGTCTCGTTGTAGGGGTTCCCCTTTAGTGGAAGATCTATATCCTTAAAGATGGGTTAGTGGTTACGTGTGCACAGGATGACAAAGCATACCTCTCCCAAAAATTTTCTTTTTAAACCAGAGGGTCAAAGTCCTCCCCCAAAGATAACAGAGATTAACCCTGCTACATGGACCTCGTTTGCCATGACATGCCCGTTGGAGGGATCTCCTACTGGTGCTTTGCCATATTTTTGTGTATGTGTGCTAATCTTACAAGTTCTTTAAGCTTTCCAGATCAGAAGAGTTCTTCAATTAAGTTTCAAAAGTGATAACACTTTTCTGTATCATGTCTGTGGACACGGTGGTACTAACAGTACCTTTTTTGATCTCGTAAGGCCAAGGGCACCTTTAGTGGTGGTGTTGGTTTGAATTAGTCATTCTTTGGGATGGCCTAGACTATTCAGCCATTGACATGTTGAGGAGTATCAAACCTTGCATTTTTTGTAAACAAATGGTCACTCATAATATGGAACCAATCATTAATCGGAATGCCTCTTTCATTCTTGGTTGCCTCAGTCATTTCTCCGCTGATCAAGGGTCCAAGAGTTATTGTTATGATGACAGGCAAATTAATTGTCCTTCACACTTTTTTGTTCGCCTTATTCTTTCCATTTCTTTGATGGGTGGCTAGAGGATTTTGACTTGGAGGTCTTCCTCGACAAGTATGTGCTCGTTTGTCATCTCCAACACTTCTGTAAAAGTAGTAGGCTTAAAAAGATTTTGGTCATATTTGAATCATTTGTTTCAAACTTCTTGCTTCAAAATTGTTCATGCTATTTCAAGCTTCAAATTTCTAACTTCTAACATCACTTTCTGGAAGCAAGTGAATTAGCTCTATAGGCTCTCGTTCTTTCCCTGCTTGATGTTAAGCAAGGTGTCTAAGTTTGTCCTCGATTTTTGCACATTTGAGAAGTGCAAAATGAAGAGTCTTTTAAACTCATAGAAATTAAGGATGGTTTCAGTCACCAAGCTGTTAAACCATCAAAGGTCTGATTCATTTAGCGTGGTTAAGAAGAGACCACATGATATGGGGTTGTCAATATGGAGCAAAATGATTGATGACTCAAACGGTGCTACATGGTCAATCACGTTGATTCTCCCTTCGAAGTAGTCCAAGTGAGGGATCCTTAGCTTGGGTGATGGTACCACCTCTTTATTTTGGTGAGTGAAGGCCCCTCCTACGAGTGGCCGAATAGGCACTCACATATGCTCTTCTCCTCGCTTGTTCGCCTGTGCAGACGCAAATTGGTCTATGTGTTGGGACCTGCCTTGCCCCTCTATTCATTGGTTGCTGGTCGAGTTGTGCGGGATAGACGAATTCCCCGATGGGGGCCTTTGGGGTGAAATCCCTTAAGGATCCACTTCTAAGAGAGGCGTCTAGTCATTCCTCTAGGTGATTGCAGCCTGGAAGACCTTGAATTGTTCCATGAGGGTCATATGAGCTTGTAAGCCTTGGAACTGTGCTTTGACGTCTGGTTGTTCTTCCTCGTTGGGTTCCATGCTTGTAATTATTCTTTTGGAAGTTTATCCTTCTTAGTTTACTCTGCTTTTTGTCTGAGGCATGTCCATGCCCCCCGCACCACCTTTCAGGATGTTGGATCTCATATTGTCTTGTATGAACACTCCTCGAGAGTTAGAGTTGAGTGAAGGAGAGAATAAAGTAAACCAAGAGTTACTGTGAAGAGAACTAGGAGAGATTCCTTTTTTCATATTCTTGTCTCCTTTTTGTAGAGTCATATTTTGTACAGTTAAAGAAATGAGGGAATGATTGTGGAAATCGTTCTTAATATGATTAATTCTCTAATAAACTGTATGGATTTCATTCCATATATATATATTAAAATTTGAATTTTGATATGGTAGTAATTGGTTGATTGATTCGCTAGAATGCGACCGAATGAGGCGATTGACTGGGCAACGATCGTTCCTTGTGTTTGGTCGATTGAGGCTTTCGATCAAATGACGATCTTGTTTGCCGTGAAAAAAGCGGGTCAACCAGCCAATCTCGATTAGGGGCTTTTTGCTGTGCTTAGTTCGATCAGTTAGTTGACTGATGAGTCAATTTGCTTTGCCTGGTAACCGCGACTCACGTATCACTTTGGCTCAAGTATTACGGGCCCTACTTCTCGTCTACCTTGTTGGTTCGTCGTCTCAACCAGATACCCCTATTTGCATGGTCTTGGGCGGATCTTGTCACTGCTTATGTGAGGTATTTGATGAAACTCGCTGCTAGGATGAATTGCGTCTCGCTCTTGGCAAATATTGTCGGTATCAGTCGAGCGACCATATGCAGAGTTTTGACCTGTGCAGAGTTTAGAGACGCGGCTTCACCTGCTCGGTGGTAATTTGCCGGCCAATTGTTTACCCTTGGGGGAAACTTTTCATTTTTAGTCATCTGTTCTTTTTGAGATTTGCGCTGGTAGCTCTAGTATACACATATATTACACTAAAAGTTTACCCTCTAAATACACTTAAAATGCTTAATAATAATTTAATATTAACTATATTTAAAATTTTAATTATCAAGTTTATGATAGTTTTAAAAATTAAAAATGGTAGAAAAGTTTAACCTTAAATACTCTCTACTTTTTATTTTTGATTTTTGATTTTTTTTCCCCTCTCCTAAATTTTTGTTTCATCATTATACATACAAGTAAATAACCATTCACATTCAGAATGGTTAAGGGGTCTTTATCACATACCCAAAGCAACTAATTGAATTTAAAGCAGACTCCTGCAGCCATAAACAAGGTCCTGACAATGAGCTTCCACATGCATTTCTAGCAGCAGACTAATAATAATCAGATGGTCAACTAAATATTAGGGCCAAATCATAAAATCCATAGCGAATACGCCGATCAGTAGGGAAGCAAATAAGCCCTTACAAATATAAACAGCCGGCGACATGAAACGCGACAAAGTGGAAAGAACATCGTTATCAAACAGCGACTGCTTGCCTCCAAGAGAAAAAAAAAACTAGAGCCGTTTGGTCAAGTGTCAATTAAAGCCCAAATACAGCGCCACAAAACCAGTTCATTTTCGTAAATATGAAAACTTTATTACAGTGCAAATTATGGCTATCTTTACACATGAATCCCAAGTTAACCGAAAAGCTGTTGCTTAATCAATTTCATTAAAAATACCACAAAAATTTGACAAGACTTGAATTAAATCCTAATTAGAACGCTACCATATAGCCACTAAATGTTGTAGTAAGGTATTGAATGATAATGTCACCACTAAATTCAATAAGAATATTCTGCTAGAAGTAAATATGAAACATAGAAGAAAAGTGATGGGCGAACGACGGGAATTGAACCTGCGCATGGTGGATTCACAATCCACTGCCTTGATCCACTTGGCTACATCCGCCCCTTCCCTTATCTAGCTAAAGGATTTTCTCTTTTTTCCATTAATATTACGTCCGGACAACGTATGTCCAGATGATGGCATGGATCGCACCACGTCGCTTGCACAACGGCATGGTTCGATCCACGTTGACATAAAGACATTAGAATGTCAGATATAATATTTTCTCCAAACAAAGACCTGTAAGTAACATGACAGAAAAGTTGAGCATTAGCAACAGGAAAAATTCACCTGATTATTAGAGGGAACTCACTGACCATAAGTAAGAATTTTTCACAAATAACCTTTTCTTTCTACAACTCACTTGAAAACCCCCTACTTTTCTCATGTATTTCTCCTCCCTTGCCCTAGCAGCCGCCTCCCCAATTGCCTCCCTTATTTTGCCATATCCATTCTCTCATTTCAAGACCAGTTTGCAGATTAAATTGTAGATCTGAAGATAAAGCTTTTACTCAACCTTTTATAAGTCTTGATTTTAAATTTAATCCATAGATTGCTTTTTCCCTATAATATATGATATATTTGTGCTCAAATGTGTAATTATATTGGTATAATATATGATATAAATTTACATATCTAACAAGTTTGGATTTATATTTATATCACTTTTAAATATTATTAAACAATTTTCTTTTTGGCATTTGTATGCGATATTATTTATTTTGCTGAATTAATATTTAAAAATAAATGAATTTTGTTGTATGCATATAATTTATTTAATTATTTCTACGTATATTTGAATTTGCACTTAGTTATAAAATTTATATTGTTTGTCGGTTTTTGGAAACCTAATGCGGCTAGTATGGGTGGAATATGTCGTGATTTTGTTGGTTCCCTGATATGTTGGTTTTCGACCTTGACTTTTCCTAGTTCTGCATTAACTGCTAAAGCCGATGCAGTGGTTTTTGGACTAATGGTTGATAAAAAATTAGGATTACATAATCTCATTATTGAAATGGATTATCTGATTCTTTGGAAGTGTTGCAGGTGGAATAAATAGATGCATTGGAATATTATGCTTCAGATGAAGAGAATTCAAGCTTTAACAGAGAATATGAATGTTATGTGGTCTCATGTTCGTAGAGAAGGCAACTCAGTTGCTCATTGGCCAGCGAAGGTCGGGTATAATCTTTCGAACGCTAAAGTTTTCTTTATGTTTCCTGATGAGTTGTTGGCTTTAGCCTTTAAGGATCTTTATTGATCGTGTTGTTGATTGCTTCAGGGTACGGTGTGAGTTGTATTTTCTCTTTCTTTGGGTGATAGGAACCTGTTTTCTTTTCTTTGAATGAGTTGTATAGGGTTTAGGTTGGGTTCCTTATCCCATTTTTTTTTGTAATTTTTTCTTGTGGAAATAAAATGGAGCCTTTTGTGCTCTTTAATATATATATATATATATATATATATATATATATATATATA
>JXCR01125998.1:38555-71193 GCA_002079205.1 Phalaenopsis hybrid cultivar | reverse complement strand
ATATATATATATATATTTATATGAAATTTATTTTGCTAGTTGTATGTATATTTTAAATTAAAATTTTTTTTTGTGTGCATGTGATTTCTTGTATCGGTTATATCTATTATTCTATTAACGCTATCTTTGTACATGTATGTAACTTAATAAATAGTTTATATATGTTTCTAAGTAAAACTATTTTGATATTTGTATGTAATTAAAGATGCATGCTTGCATGCACATAATTGATAACATTTAATTGAAAAAAAAAATTATTGACTCTATAATTTTATGACTTTTAACATAAAATTGATTGATCTGAATTTTTTTATGAATTAATTTTAGTATTAATGACGGTTTAAATTAAGATACACATTCAATAATTTAAGGGTAGACACATATAGAAGAAGAGAAAAGTTCGTTGCATTCATGGAAAAATTATTCCATACGGATACTACATGTAGAGATGCATGCAGTGTCTGATCTACACTGTCGATCACTGATCTCCACCGTCGATAACAAATTAAAAAAAACAGTTAAAAACAGGGCCCACAGAAATACATCTTTGCGGTGATCGATGGTGTAGATCGGACACTGCATACATCTCTGCATGTAGCGTCTGTATGGAATAATTTTTCGCATTCACGAGGAGCCTAGTGTGATTCAAATGCATTGCCAAAAAAATTTATCACAAAGAAGTTCATTTTTATTCATTGGTTCTTTTTTCATTGATTACAAATGATAAATGCCTTGAAATTTTGGACATAAGTTGTTTGTGCATTGGTCCACTATAGGTCTATGGTACATTGCCTTCAAATATGTGTGGGCCAAATTCAAGTGTGTAATTTATATGAAATTAATGCTTATCTTATCATGTTGGATTATTTATTTGTTTCATGGTATGCTACGTGTGTAAGAGAACAAAATTGTAGATCCCACTTTTCCCATCACTTAATTAAAAAAAAATATTATTTAAGGAATTAAACTTATAATTTTAATCATTGAAAGCATGATTGCACCGCACCTAAATAATCCTCATGATATATTCCGGAAAACAAAAACCCATGAAAAGCTTGTTTAAGGTAGTTTTTTCTTTATAATATTATTTCATAGGGTGTTGTTTGCTATTTCTTTTAGTTGAATTTAATGATTTACTTTTTTTTTTTGTTGAAGAACTATGCTCCAGTGACTGACAAAATTAGACAGAGTTGTATTAGATGGTTTGGTCACATTAAACGTCGACCAGCTGAGGATCCGTTTAGGAGAGTAGAAGTTTTGGATTCGACTTATGTTAAGAAAGACAGGGGTAGACCTACGAAGACTTGGGCTTATTGTATAAAAATGATCTTAATTTATTAGAACTAAGTAAAAATATGACACTAAATAAGACATAACAGAGAAAAATGATTCATGTAGCCGACCCCACGTAGTGGGATTAAGATTTTGTTGCTGTTGTTGTTGTTGAAAAACTATAAATTATAGAGAGATATTATCCATTTCGTTAATAAAAAACTATTACTCCTAATTACATCATAATTTATTTTAGAAAACGCTGCCGCTAGCCAAATAGGCATTCAAAGATAGAAAAAAACTACGGAAGATTTAAATATGTATTTCTCAATTCTTTGTATATCTATTTCAATTTTTAAATTTAGGTCACCTTTCCTATGAATGAAAAGATGTATTTCACATTTTAAAAGTTAAAATAGCGATATTTTTTTATGTGGTATGAAGGATTTGGGTATTACTTAAAATTTAGGTGTCACATATTGTAAATAAAAAAAAATGTGTCAGGACTGATATTGAGGAAATCTAATGATCCAAAAATAAAGTGTACGATGAAGGAGGGTTAAAAAATAAATAAACATGGGACTACTTATCTGACCAAGTGAAATAATCCGAGTCAAATGGCTAGATCAATGCTAATGGAACGACTGAAGGAAACAAGAATGAGCCACTCGGCCATAAACAAGATAAAAAGGTATTTGAGTCAACCACCAAAGGAGTGCTGATCCAAAAAAAGATATGGTTCTCTAGCATCTCCAACTATCATAGAGATGCCCAGAGGCTCTTCATCAAGGTCAGGGATCGACAACAGGGTCATATCAAGCAGCCAACCCATACGACCATGCTCAATCAACCCGAATTGATCCTGCCGATCCGAAGCCAACTAAGGACGACTGTCAAAGTTAGACTATAGTTGGGCAAATATGTGAAATAGTAGAAATACCCCCAATATGGATCCCTTTAAAACCGGGGGAAAATATAATATAATCATATTGTACCCTCTCTTTGTAAATAAGGGAATTATTTTACAAATAAAAGATTGATTGCGACAGATTAATGTTCATTATTATACACTCATTTTTATCTCTCTCTCTCCTTAGATGTGATTCATGAACAAATCAGGATTCAACATCCTAAAAGGCACGATGAGCTTGGATTTTGCAAAAAATAAGAAGCGGAGCAACCCAATAAGATGAAACTCACTAAATAGACACCAAAAATTTGGAATGCACCATCAAGGAGTTTTACGCTAATCTTCATGGAATTAACCAAGGAGTCATCTATGTTCGAGGCCGGTGGATACAATTTACTCATTCGAGAATCAAAGACATGTTTATGATTGAAAGTGTTCTTATTTGTCACTATGCGAATTTTATCCCTATTGATACCTTACTAATGAAGATGCAATTGGGAGACCAGAGATAATGAACATGTAAGTTTTTATTTGTCATTATTGAATCTTGCATTTAAGGCGTGACATTTCCTTATTGCATTAAAACTACTTCCTACTATGAAAATCAGTAAAGTGACGAAGGATAGTACAATTTTGAATTGTTGTATTCAAACTGGAAGACCTATTGATGTTGGTGCTTTAATAGTAAAATCTATATTGGGTTTAATCATCAATGGATCGACTTCTGTACTGGGATATCCATCTACCATATTCCTGTTGTGTAGCCCAGAAGTTTATTGCAACTGCAAAGAAATTGGGGAGGAGAATGATATGAATATATTGATGGATCAAGCATCTCAAAATTCATCGCCTATTTAGCCCTACTTTAGTTTAAATGCACTTTTGAAATTGATTAAGAAGTTGGGAAAAGAGATAAAAAAATATATGCATTCGATTAGAAATATTTCTAAAATATTTGACCATCTGGATTGGAGGATGAAGGAACACTTCAAACACACTGGACATGTTGAAGAAGGTTTGGTGCGCATGTTTAAGAAAAATGCTTGGATTGAAGAAGATTTGGCAGATGATTTTCCTCACCGACCTTTTTACAACTTGTATGTGCACTACCAATCCATGGGAAACATTCAAGAAGATGAAAGTGAAGAAAATGTTTGAACTCATTTTAGTATGGAATTCGTAGTTATTATTGCTTTTATATGTTATGTGTTTGTATTGGATTTGATTTAGTTTTATCGTAGAACCTTATATGTATTGTANATATATATATATATATATATAGATATATATATATATATATCTGTGTGTGTGTGTGTCTGTGAGTTCTGTGTTGTTTTTGAAATTATGTGTTAGAAAATTATTTAATTATGAGTATAAATGTTTAATTAAGTTAATTAGAGGTTGATTTAATGCAGTACGCAGTAGATTTTTAAAGAAAATCAAAATCTTAAAATTTTTCGCGTTGGCACCAGCAGTACTAGATTGGTGCCTGGCGCCAGTTTTTCAAAAACACTCAAAATAACTTAAATTTGCGAAATACCCAGCAGAATGCTATTTTTACTGCTTAAATCGTCTCCTACCTCTAAACCAAGGCCAAAACTCGACCCAGTGCTTCACGTTTGGTGAATTTGAGGAGATTTCAAGTCTAAAAGTCTTGGATTTCAGCTTCTCTTGGCAAGAGCTTCACTTTAACTTTGAAATTTTTTATTTTCACCATGGATTTACCCTACATTTTGGAAATCCAAAAATTTGAGAGTTTTTTGAAGAAGTTTAAAGAGAACCCATGGTGAAAACTTCTTACCAAATATTCCTACTTTTGGAGTTTAATTTATGATATTGTGAATTTATTTGGATTTTATCTGAATTTATATAGAAATTTTTATGGCTCCAAGAGTAAAGAGGGGAAAGCCTACAAGAGATTTTGATGCAAGGAAATTTGTGAATTTTAAGGCCCAATATAACTATAATACTAAAATGGGCTCAAGAAAGTTGATTCAAGAGCGAGCATTTTCAAATATGGGAGGAGAGATCGAAATGTTGATTATTACTCAGAAGTGAAAAACTTTATGCTACTTCACTGCACTAGCCATTGTTTCAATGATTCGAGAATTCTATGCTAATCTCGGGTGACAATAGACGATCACATTTATGTTCGAGGCAAGCAAGTTGAATTTACTAGAAGAAGAATCAATGAACTTTATGGATTGAGAGTTCCATTTCATTCTGAGTATGTTGCATTTGTGATGACTGATTCATCACTTAATGAAGTAATTGCCTATCTGACTGATGGAAGAGGAGAATAGAAGATTAAAAATAACCTCAAAGTCAATTTCTCCACTTCCATGTTAAATGTTCAATCTTAGGCATGTCATTACTTCATCTTTGCAAAGTTGCTTCCAACTAATCACTTGAGCGAAGTAACTAAGGAAAGATCAGTGTTGAATTTCTACATTCAACAAATGAAAGCAGTGGATATTGGTGATCTTATTGTGCATATGCTCAGAGCATTGCTAGAAGTGGGATGGGTAGTGGTTTGAGATATCCTGCCCTGATTTTCACCTTATGTGAACAATCAGGACTAAAATTTAGTAGAAATGAAGAAATGTTGCAACCACTGAAACCCATTGGAAAACCCGCTGTGCATAAATTTGAATCATTTTCTTGATCTAGGAGTGGAAGTAGTGATAGACCCTCCACATCAGCTGCAGGATCATTTACTTCTGGTTATGTTTCACCTGAAAATATTATGGAACAATTAATGATTCAACAATAAGATCTTATAGCAATGTAGAACAAAATAGTTAGTATCGAAGCCAAAAATGCCTACAATGATAAATATAACAAAAAAAGAGTTCGACACGACATTGCATATGAAGAGGCGATAATTAAACTCTAGAAGGGTGATCATTCAGTAGAGTTTCCTACATGCCCCAGCTTCATGCCTTATGTGCATGAAGAAGATAAAGAAGAAGAAGAAGAAGAAGAAGAGGAAGAGGAGGATGATGAAGAGTAAAATTTCATTTATTTTTTGTTTATTTTTATGTGTTGTTATTTTTTTTGTTTTATTGTTGATGGTATGAGTGGAACATTTATGTGTTTAACCTGTGGATCTATTGAACTGGTATATGTAATAGTAAATTGTAGACTTTATTTTTCAGCAATTTTACATGTTTTCTTTTACTATTTATGTTTTTAATTTATCTTTTCATGACAAATCTTTGATATATTATGTCTCATTTAATACTTTAAAGCCTGTACTTTTTAAGTTAGCACCTGCAAAATATCAAGAGCCAAGTTTCATATTCAGAATCCTCTACCGGTTAGTTTTATTTTTATGAATTTAATGTTTTCTTTCACCTGCAATATTTTTGTACTACATACTTTACTTAATATTTAAAAACTTAAGTTTAGGGGGAAAGAAAATGTCTTTAAAAGAAGTGAACTAAATTTTATTTGTCCTCAATTAACTATAATTTTAAAAATTAATTTAATATGACCATGAATATTAGAGTTTAACTTTAAATAAATATATTTTTGTTTGTTAATATTATGGTAAATTTAAGCTAAAATCTTTAATAATGAAGGTTAATTTTAGAGTTATGATATTTAGTATGAAAAAAATAAGACTATTTTTTTCTATTTAAAGTAAAGGAAATTGTATTTTTAAAGTATTAAGAATCTTAGAGTTTCATGTAAGAAGAAAAGAATGAGACTTTATGAAAAATCTTTAAGCTAGTATGAATTTATAAAGTGAAGGAAGATAAGAAGTTTTGAGTTTAAGAAGAAGGCAGTGAAGTTAAAAATTATTAAAAACAATCAAAATATAGTAATCCTTGCATGAAAAAAAGGAAAAAAGGATTGAAAAAGATCTTAATGAAAAGAAAAACATGTGAGGAGAAACTTGAGGAGATGCCTAATAAAAAATTGGCTTCACTTGAATCAACTTGAGGAAAAAAGTTTTATTACATTTCCAAACTTGTATATGAGTATTAACATCCTTACTAATAAAGTTTTTATGAGTTTCTTTTTCATATGTATATTCTAACTATCTTTGATATGACAAATTACTATTTTTTCTTGAAATGAATGGAGATTCAGAACTCTCAAACTTGATTACTAGATGTTCTTATAATTTTAATTTTAACCTAACTTATTAAAATTTTTTCTTAAGTTATATTATTATATTTACTAAAACAATTTATAGAAGTTTATACGTTAATCTTTGTCATAAGTCATGCTTTTATGTAGTAAAATGATCACTTGAGGGCAAGTAACATTTAAGTTTGGGGGATTTTGATACATCAAAATAATATACTATTTTATGTATATATTTTATGCTTTTTTTGGTGATATTATACTTTAAATAAGAGTATTTTCATGTTTTTGTTGCAGGTATATCAATTTTAGGCATTTAGAACAAAAAATTAGCAAAAAGGAGGAAATTTGGAGCCAAAATGGAGCTTTTCATGATTCTAGCACCAGAGGTGCCAGATTGGCGCCTGAAGCGCCATTTTCGAGAGAGGTGGTGCCAGAAGCACCAGAAACTCACGTCAGAGGGGCGCCATTTTATAGAGAAGTGGAACCAAAAGTGTCAGAATCCAGAGAACAATGTGGACTTCATTAAGCAGCACCAGAAGTGCCAAAATCTAGAGAACAACACAAACTTCATTAGGCTGGTGCCAGAGGCGCCAGATTGGCGCCAAAAGCGCCATAGACAAATTAAGATTGAGTAAGTCGGTTTGTGACTATTTTTAAGCGGATTTCGAAGGCTCCAAACATTTAAAGCTTCTCATAGAGTGGTTTAATGCATCTAGATACTTTGGAAGACTCTTTAATGAACATATATGTCTCTTGGATGAAGGGTTTATCTCTTAGTGCAAAAAGGTGTGACTTTTGGGGAAAAAAATTAAAGGAATTTTAAATTCCTTTTGGGATCTAATTAGAAAGGGGGTGTGAGATAGAGAGAAATGTTTTGCGTGAGATAGATGAAAGGATTTTCTTCTAGGGTTGTAAGAGGAGAGGGAATGTGAGAGATTTCTTCTTCATTACACTTCTAAGAGAGAATTGAGTGTAAAGAGAGAAAGTGCTTAAAGGGAACTTCTAGAGATTTGCTTGGGAGGGAGTGTGAGATAAGTTGTGTAATTTTCTTTCTTTATTTTGTAAACTTATTTATATATATATAATTCATGTTTTTTCTTATCCTTCTCATGAATTCTAAGTAGTCTTCTTTATCTTTCTCCCTACAATGAGATTTTGTTTTGTGAAGAATTAGTTTTGTTTGTAAGGTTTTAAATGTCAATAAATTGTGATGACTAAGACTCCAAACTTCATTTACTTTTCGATCAGGCCAATTGAAAGTTTAAAATTTGTTGAGAAACATACGATCCAAAAAGGGTTATACTTTCTACAACAAGGAGGGGTCACATTTAATTTCATGGGTGAGAATGTAATCCGTGGGGTTGAGTGCAAATAAATAGAGAAATATAATTTTATGGGGATAGAATTGGAGAATTTAAGGTAACAAATTAAAATCTCCAATTTGTTACAGTTACTTGGAAACTAAAATGAGATTGTTAGCCCTCTAGCGAGGGAGAAGTGAGAGCTCTAGAGTGACAGCCAATATACTCTCAACTTAACTACAGATTTAGGGACCAAACTCTGGATTAGTCGATGTTCTTTATGCTCTCTCAGAGAATAAAGAATAGGATTGCTCATATTTGGTACAATACAGTTTTATATGTACTTTAAATGATTTTAATTTTTTCACATTCCATAAAATCATTGTAAAGGAGAAGGATGTTTCTTTTAAATTTGAACTCTTTGTTTTAAAACTTTATTTAGTTTTTATAAGTTTACTTTTGAAGTTTAGCAATTAGTCTAGTTAACTTAGTTCTTTTAACTACATTTCTTTTAGCACACATTAAATTTACTTTAGTTTGTTTTGCTTACTTAAGTTTTATAGTTTGAATATTGTGTTTGATGTTATAACAATAAGAATTTCCAATTTCTTGTGGCATTGATATTTAGGACTCTATTAGAGCCCTTTATTACTTGAGCGATAAGTATAATTGCATTATTATTACGAGTTTGACAGCATAGAGATCTTAAAAGATAAAATTTTTTATACTAAATTTATTTTTATTGGGATTGAACTGCATATTTAATATTAGTGCTAGACGACCACACTCATCACTCGAGAAGAACCACCTCCACTTTTTCCAGTCGAAGAGACACATAATCAAGTGAAAAAGGAGGTCTTTATAAAGTGGATTATAACGTACTAGCTCATCAAGGAGGTTACTGACCAAACTAAGGGTCTACGATGCTCTGATCTTGTCAAAGGAGATGAGGGAATCTCTGGTCACGGTCCTACTTGATCCAAAAATTTGCTTAGCTCAGTTGGCAGCACATTCTCGGATGAAGTTTGCTCATTAAAGGAACAACATGGTGACCTTCACCGATGAAGACTCATTGCTTGGTACTACCGATCACAACTGACTGCCCTACATCTCTGGCAACATCAGCAGATTTGTGCTCTCCCAAGTTTTGGTAGATCCAGGAGCGGCACTTAACTTGATGAGTCTACAGATGTTAGCATATTTGGAAATTGACAATCAAGACCTTACCACTGATAAGATAATGTTAAAAGGATTTAACCAGAAAGGGAAGAGAGCTTTGGGATCAATTTCACTAATACTGAAGGTTGGAGAGCTAGTAACAACTGCTAAATTCCATATCATCGATGCAGAAACTTCGTTCAACACTTTATTTAGTCGACCAAGGATTCATGAGCATAACATGGTTCCGTCATCACTACACTAGTAAATCAAGTATTATAAAGAGGGACAAGAATATTGCATCAAAGGGGATTTGCAGCCATTTTCAGTCCATGAAGTAGGCTTCCACGAAGACGCCGCCTATTACACCCCTCTAAATAAGACCGTCTTTTCCCGTGAAAATGTGTCAAATGAGATGGAATATTCAAAGGGATTACAAAAAGCAAGATTACTCAACTTTGCTTCAACGATCTACTATCACTCATTTGCAACGAGTTGGTGGAGGTTCTCTTAGCCCATGCATTCGAGATCGAGACCGAGGATGTGGATGAGGAAGAACTGACATAATTATTGAATAGACAAAGCCGACGATAAGCATTCTCTTGGAAGAAAGTTCTAATGAAGATGATTTTGATGAAGAGATGTTCATGATAAAACAGAAGAAACCATAGTTCGAGATCTCGTTGGAAGATGTGTCGAAAAGTGAATATGAGTCAATGTATGATCAAATCAAACACTACGTGCATGTCATGACCCTTACTCTGATTCACCCTCAAAAGGCTGAGAGTTTAGAGGTCAAGGAAGTCTGGGGTGTTGGTTTGAAAGTGGTCAAGTTTTACCATGCTTCTCCTACTATTAGTTTTGAAATTCATGTAAATTTGGAAAAGGATGATTGTAATGACTTAATTGAATTACCATTTGGTTACTTTTCTCATTGTATTCAGAAATTAATTCAACATGGATATGTGTCGAAGTAAATGCCGAAGGATAAACTACAACTTTTTGAGAAATTGTGGAATGTTAAATGTCAAACTCTAAACTCGAAAGAGGGTCTCAGATTTGGTACCATAAGACTAGTCGATGATTCGGAATTTTACATGGTTGTTATTGGCAAATTAGTAGAGGGTTGTCTCGATGTGGAGGATGATTTTGAGGAGTCTCTGATATATGATTCTCTGCCAGAATTTGAGGAGGAAATTAAGTCAATAGTTGATGAGTTGAAGGAAGTTAACCTCGGGACTAAGGAGCAGCCCCAACCTACCTTCATAAGTTCTCTACTCAGTAAAGAGGAGTCAATGGATTTAATCAAGTTACTATCAAAATTTAAGAATTGCTTCGCCTGGAGCTACAATGAAATGTCAGGATTGTTCTCAAAAGTCGCAGTTCACAAGCTTTAATTGGACAAGAGTATAACTCCAGTATAACAAACTCTCCGAAGAATGCGCCTCAAAATAGAATAGCAAGTCATTGCCGAGGTGAAGAAACTAATAGACACTAACTTTGTGTCGGAGGAGCAATACCCCACATGGTTAGCCAACATCGTTCCAGTTAAGAAAAAGAACAGACATATTTTGGTATGTTCACTTCAATGTTTTAAATAAAGCGTGTCCAAAGGATGAGTTTCCATTACCAATACCAGAGTTAATGATGGACATCACGTCGACACATGATATCTTCTCTTTCATGGATGGATTGTTAGGATACAATTAGATCAAGATGGCTCCTGAAGATGCGCCACTTACAGCCTCTAGAACGACTATTGGACTCTTTTGCTACATAATGAAGTCGTTTGGATTGAAGAATTCCATAGCAACATATCAATGAGCTATGACGAAGATATTTGATGACCTCATCCACAACCAAGTAGAGTGCTACATGGATGATTTGGTCATCAAAAGCAAACACCAAATAGATTATTTGTACAATTTGAGGATTGTGTTCAAATGATTACAATAATATAATCTAAAGATGAACACCTTAAAGTGTGCCTTTGACGTTACTTCAGTGAAATTTCTAAAAATCGTTGTCCGTCATCGGGGAATCGAGATCAACCCATATAAGATTAAAGCTATGTTGGAAACGCCGCTTCCCAAAACCTTGAAATAACTACGATCCTTTCAAGGCAAATTTGCATACCTAAGATGCTTTATATCAAATTTGTTAGAAAGGTGTCAGCCCTTTTTGGCATTAACTAAAAAAGACGTCAAATTCATTCGGGAAGAAAAATGTCGATGGGCGTTTGAGGTTATTAAGCAGTATTTAACGACACCTCTTATTTTGGCAACCCCTATCCCGAGAAAACTATTGATACTTTATACTGTGGCCTTAGATGGCTTTCTCGGAGCCCTTCTAGATCAGGCCAATGACGAGGGTAAAGAAAATTCACTCTACTACTTGAGTTGACATCTAATACCGATGGAGATAAAGTATCTTCCTATTGAGAAGCATTGTCTAGCTCTAATTTTTGCCGCCTAAAAGCTCAGGCATTACATGCTTTCTCAAAAGATCACCTTTATTTTAAAAGTTAATCTGTTGCAATATTTGATGACCCACTCTCCGGACTTTTAGCAAGGTGGTTGATGATTTTACTACAATTCAATATAACTTTCGTACCTCTTCGCACTATCAAAGGAAAGATTTTAGCAGATTTTCTTGTTGCGCGCCCACTTCCAACTGGGTCCCCTCTTAACAATGATTTACTAGATGAGCAGATACTAAAAGTGGAGTTGTCCAGTGCCAAGCAATGAAAAATGTATTTTGATGGGGCTTCATCGACCAGAAAGGATAAAGGGTTATAAACGGTCATACTAAGGAAAGCATAGTTTAGTCTAATTTTTGTTACACCAAACCAAGGAATGTTAAGATTTTCCTACCACCTAACATAGCCTTGCATGAATAATGAGACAAAATATGAAACTTTGATCACCACATTGGAGTTGGCAATATTGATAGACATAACAAATATTGTCATCTATGGTGATTCGTAACTTGTGATCCAGCAAGTTTCTCGATAATACAAGATTCTGAAGTTTAGATTAACATAATATCACCGGTATGCAATGAAGTTGTTAGAACAGATTCCTAGGGTAACACTATATAGGATTCCTCGAGGAGATAACTCCCATGCCGAAACTTTTGCTTAGGAAGGATTCTATTGATACTACAGTGTAATGATGTTAAGTGTTGTCAAAGATCAACCTCGATAATCTATGCAAATTTGGAAAAAAAAGAGATAATAGCTGCAGCAGCAAACAACATTGAAGATTGATACAGGCCATTAATTGAATATTTGCAAACAGGACGACTACCTGATGACAAGTCTGAAGCATATCATATCATGAGAAGAGCTATTTTGTATGCTTTGATAGGCAATGCCCTCTATAGAAGATTGTTTGATCAAATGTGGCTGCGACATCTAAGCAGAGCAGAAGCACAAGATATCGTCAAAGAAGTACACGCCGGATTGTGTGATGCTTGCCAGTCAAGGCCAAAGTTGAAGATGAAAATTAAGAAACTCGGATATTATTGGCCATCAATGTTGATAGATTGCATGGATACAACCAGAAAGTGTCACCTGTATCAAGTGCATGGAGTGGTCTTACAAGAACCTCCGAATGTGCTACACCCAACTGTCGTCTCGTGACCATTCAAGTGTTGGGGCAGAGATATAGTGGGTCGATAGACCCTCCATCTTTGAAGGAGCACATATTTATTCTCGCTGCCAATGATTATTTCTCAAAGTGTGCAGAGGTGGTACCATTACAGGAGGTTACAACACACCACGTTCTTCGGTTTTTCAGGAGTCAAATTGTCTATCATTTCAGTGTTCGACATAGAGTAATTTTTGTAACAGTACAACCTTTAATAGCACTAAGATCAACAGTTTTGCTAAATGACATGAGATAGATTGGAGTTACTCTACGATTTATAATCCCAGAGCAAACAAACTGGCCGAAGCTTTCAATAAGGCGCTCGTGCAAATTTTGAAGAAAATATTGGATGAAAATAAGAAGGGATGGCATGAGAATTAGTTAGAGGCTTTGCGGATCTACTGGAAAATGTTCAGAACTCCTACTCAATGTACATCGTATGCGCTTGTGTATGGGTCTGAGGTCGCACTCCCATTGGAAGTTCAGCTACCATCTCTCAGAGTTGTCGTCACTAACTTGATTATAGTAGAAGACAACGCCAAGCTCCGACTTGCTGAATTGGGAAGCCTTTGAAGAAAATGATTAGAAGCACAACATAATCTTGAACTCTATCAAGCAAAGATGATCCTAGCCCACGATAAACTGGTCCTCCAAAGAGCGTTCAATGTTGGTGAACTCATACTCGTCCTTTTGATCTGTGACAACCCATAGTTTTCTCCCTTTGGATTCCATAATTATGTTCCAAATTTGAGTTTTTTCCATTTGACACTCATTGGTTCGATCTTTGAGAAGTCCAACCCCTTGAAACTCTTGAAGACAATATTTTCTGATCTAAATCAAGAGTTTTATTAGATCATTTAAGAAATAATTAATTATAGGGGCTTGCCCTCATAGGAAATTTTAAGAATCCAGCCTAATATAAACCATATATAATATTTCAAATTAGATAGGGGAATTTGTCGGTAACATAAATTTTTTCGTAAACTAAAAGGATGTGATAAATTCTTTAGTTTATTTAATCGAGTCGCACTAGTGAGTAATATGTTTTTTCCTTGGATAAATGTATCACTTATGGTGTTGTGCTCGTTTTTTTAAACTATTGTCTATATGAGATCTGTTCGGTCTCGTATTTTCAAAGTTAAAATATTATTTTTTTCAAAATTAATATATATATATATATATATATATATATATATATATATATATATATATATATATATATATATATATATATATATANTATATATATATATATATATATATATATTCCCGATCTGACGACCAATAAGCAATGATAAGTGACAAGTGAATCTTAAGAAGGTATGAATAGTATGAGAAGTATACATCATTACAACATCTGCCGACTCACAGGCTATACTTATTGTAAGTCCATGGCCTTTCGCAGTCTAGTGACTATATATTCTTGGACACTTTTCCCCATTGCAAGGCCAACATAAATCCTTGCTCATTATTATAGATTACTTCTCTAAGTGGATTAATGCTAAGGAACTAGCTTGGATCACCACAGAAGTTGTTCAAAACTTTATCTTAACTAATTTAATCCGTTGGTACGGTCTACCACTCATAATATTTATATATAATGAAACATAATTTGCAAATCAGGAGGTCAAGGATTTTTGTCAGAGCTAGGGGATCAGTTTGAAATTTGTCTCCTTTCAACATCTTCTAATGAATGGGCAAACCAAAAAAATTGACAAGATATCTTAAATATATTAAGATAATAAGTTGAAGGAGCTAAGGGAAACTGAGTGAAGATACTACCATTTGTTCTTTGAGTAGTTTAAATAACACCTTTCAAGATGACTAGGTAAATTTCATTCTGTCACACGGGATGGTGGTGATATTATTGGCCAAATATAACCATCACAGTTATAGAGTAGTGATAGTTTTGGCATTCTACAAATTAAACTTAGAAAAGTGGCTTAAATGATGAAGAAGTGCTACTTGTGCTTGATCCTGCGGAGGAGAAACATTTTGACTTTGCCATTATATAAGAGAAAGTCAAGGGAAAAACAAATCAATACTACAACAAGCATGTTTGAGAGAAGAATTTTTTTGGCAGAGATCTCAAGCTGAAGAAAACCAATCCAGTCGCGTTAGGATAAGCCAGGAGAAAGCCTAACCAGACATTGATCGGGCTATTCATCATTGAAAAGTGGGTCACCCCTGGAGCATATAAGCTAAGACATACATAAGAAAGGGGGTGCCTCAGACATGAAATAAATTTAATATGATGACCTTTCATCCTTAAGAAAGAAATTATATCTTGACAATGAAAAAATGTTATCATTTGTACCTTTATATTTTATTGACAATTTTATAAAAAAAAATTAAGTAAAATTTTCTTACTTATGTATATGATTTTGGGTCTAATTGACACTCAATAAAATCAAGAAGTTCTTGTAAGGGAAAGTGAAAATCTAACCAATACTCAGGGAAGTCAAACCGTCTGACCTATAATGGTTCCATGCGAGTGGCAAAACCTACATCGATGGGTGCTGCCGATTGACAGAAGTTTCTTAAAATTTGACAACAATGGATAACATCAATTTGGTAAAGTTTTCTAAATAATTGATAATGACGAATAAATGTTTGATTAGTAAACCACATAATATCAAACCCATAATACTCATGCATCATGAAAATCCATGTTTCCTAGCTCAAAAAGAGTCAAGATTTGGTAGCAAGATTCATCACTGACCCGACCCGCAATTACACAGTTATTTAGTTTTCTTACGGTTTCTTTAGGTGGCTTGTGTGCAAAATGGATATGTTATAGAATTTAGAATTGATTTATATTTCACATACTAGAGTATCTATGCAAGTATATGTATAGCTTCAAGTAATATAGGATTTTCTTTAAAACCAGAGTATCAATCCCACAGAGAAACGGGGTAAGAAATCCCTTAGGTTAATTCTAGCATACTACTGTCAGGTCTTAATTTGGAATTTTTGAAAAGTTTGATTTTCTTAAATTCACTAATTTACTTTAAAATTAAAGTTAACTAAAATAAATAAAAACCTAATCTAAGGAGGCTCGATAAATTTTGGAAAATTCTTTTATAATCAAAATCCATTTCCCCTTGCAATGAGATCATAATCAATGTAAGAATCAAATATTTAAACATTAAAGTGTAGTTTTGTGCCAAATAAGAGCATACATATTCTTTACCCTCTTTTGAGGACATAAAGAATGTTGAATAACCTAAAGTAAGTTCCTAAATTGCTAATTATGTTGGATATGTTCCAGTCTCTCACTTCCAGATTACCCACTGTGTCTTTTCTATAAGACTAACCAGTCCTTAGGTTCCAACTATAGATAAAATTGGTAAATGTTTTAGTCTGTCACCCTAAAATCTCCAATTTATGCCCATCAAAACTTATCTCCCTGTCTATTTGCACTAACTCATGGATTACCTTCTCACTCACGAGATTAGTGTGATTTTTATTAGTTGAGGAAAACATAGCCCTCCTGAGTTATTATGGATTCACAACAAGTTTTAATATACCAATTAATCAGTTGAATATATAAATTAAGTACGAAGTAATGAGTCATCATAACTATGGAATAAGAGAACTCTTAAACAAATCTAATGCTACCGATGATTATTTCTCACCACAAGGAGAAAGAGTGAGTAAAATTACTCACTAAGCATGAAGAAAATAATTGGATTCTTTATTGCAAATGACATTGCAATCACACAACTATATTGCAATAATTCAAAGTAAATATAAAAAGAGTAAAAAACTTATCTTTATAGAAGATTCACGCCCTCCTTGCATAATAAATAACAATCCCTTACACTTGTCTCCAAAGTCACAAAAGTCATAAACACTCCAAAAGACACTTCACCCCTTACTCTCACACACACACTTGCTTCCTTGAAGAGACACACCAAACTCCTTCCAAAGAACCTCCGCTTGAAATGGCGCCCAACCCCCTTTTTAAAGAGACACCAAGCACCTCCTCACTTCAAGAGACACACCTCTTCAGAGACACACCTCTTCAGAGACACACCTCTAGCCTTTTCGAATGTCTAGATTCATTAAATGACTCCTTGGGGCACGCATGCCTGCCTGAAATTACCCATAACAACCAGTAATCACCTAATACTGCTCCTGGACAGTTTCTGGAGCCTAGGCGCCAATCTGTGGCGCCTTGGCACCATATTTTAGGCGAGACTGGTGCCTTGGCACATCCTTTTGGCAGCACCCCCGTTTGCTCCCGTTTCACCCCATTTTAGCTCCAATCCACTCCAAGTGTTATACCTGCAAGATATACATGAAAATGACATTTATTTAAAGTGTGATTTCATTAAAAAATATTTGATAAATGTAAAAGAAATTAAGCAAAGAAAGACATATCTAAATGGATCAGGTCACAATTTTCTTCCTTACTCCATTTGACTCCAAATTGCAACACTTTTGCACTATTTTCTTTAAAGCTCTATCTCTTGTACCTGAAACCAAAAACATGTAAATCACCTTCCATTAAAGTGAAATATCATTAAAAATGATTATAAAGTCTATATAAAAAGTAGCACATTTTTATACGTGTTAATTACTCATTAAAGAAAAGTTCCATAGTGGGTAGTGTATGAATTACCTAGCAATAAGCCCATATGGTTACTCCCACAAAGACTACGATAAGATATGCTTGATACAACTGACATAAAGAGGGACCCGTACAACATGAAAACATAATCAGACGATCGATACAAGGGGAGTTCAAGACGTGAGTCAGGCGGTAACTTGATGGACAAACCAAAAATATTCTTAAAATTGACAACTGATCAATCATCACAGCCGGGTGCACATCACAAAATTATTCAATATAAAAACACAAAATAAAAATACAAAGGTGTGACTTGCCATAAGATCTCATTTTCATTCATAATTGAAAAATTACATTTGACGACCTGCAATCATCCTCAGTACTCTCTTCCTCCCCCTCCTTCAAATCTAACAACAACATGAAAAACTTATTCATGTCAGTCCATTCAGAGGAGAACAATTGGGCTTTTTTCATGCGACCAACGTTGAAGGAAACCCTATCTTTGAACTTTCCAACAAGAAGAGCGACCTAACTTTGGTGGGAGGAGAGCCCAAAATTTTTTTTTAGAAATCTTCATTGTTGCCATCAGATATTTCATGGCTTGGTTCTTCTCTTAGGGTAGCTGAAAGCAACTCTGACTAACTTAGCACTTATGCCTTAACTATTTTTGCTCTCACTTTAGCCTCCGCCAACTTCCCCTCGATCTTCCGTCATTCTTGACGCTCCTGGAAAAAGATAGTCAACTGAAAATTCGAAACTTTATAGACCACTAAATGATACTTACCAATTGTTCAACACATGGCTGATAAGTTTTGTTTGAGAAGGGCCACTTTGTAGACATGAGATCAGATAACATCAACTACCATTAGAGGGTAGTGAGATGTCACCAGGGAATCATTATACTAGTCCTTTCAAAGATTGATCAATCCAAACCTGTCATTTGAGCTCGTGCTCACCTTCAAATCTGCATCCTACATCAGAATTTGCCCTTGAACTTCTTCCTAGAAGGGGGAGGAGGCAAGTCACTTGAATCAGTCAAGGATGCTTTCCTCTCATGACGATGCTCCCACTCATTACTTCTTGACCCGAGCTCCTCTTAGAGAGATATAGTCGAGTTGACCAGAGAAAAGCAACTGAATTTATCCCTTAAGAAGATATTGATGAATGTCAGATAGGTCTACCAAGGGTCAGTAGTTCTTAAATCTTGTCTTTCTGCCAAAACATACACCTCGTGATGACTTGACTGCGCTTAGCTAGCCATCCTTTCGGTCTCTCGCAGTTGCCCAAAGGACTTATATTTACAGTAAATTTTTAGTGGGCCCCTAAAATTTTGACACCTTGATGAGAATTAGCTTGTTTTTGGTAATTCTTTGAAAAAAAAAGATGAATAAGTTTCACATCTTCTAAGTCTTCTCTAGTACGAACTAACCTAGGTTTTGGTCAACCCGCAACACTTATGATTTAAGGGCAAGCAATCTCAGAGTGAAAATCAAATAGAATACGCAATGCGCAAGTCTCTTGTAGCCGATCGACCACCTTTTCAGTCATCCATGATATATCGTTCAACACAGTTAACCTAAAACTTTTAGAGAATATTGTGGTGCTATTGAATAGAGCAAAGACAAAGGACTGAGAGAATGATAAGAAAGAAAAAAAAATACAGAATCAGTGCACCAACCTTACGCTTTTTATATATAGGAAAACAAAAGAAGTTGAGCCATCACACGAGCAAAAATTGAACTCTACAATGGTTTCCAAAACGCACTGGCAGGAGATCACATTAACACAAAAAGGAAAACGGGAAATGAAATTTTATTCCAATAATATATCTTAAAATGACAAAAAAAACTCAGAAATTAGCTTGAGATAAAATAATTTACTACCCCAACTAGACCGAAACTTATTTAGTTGATCCATCTTGACTAGAGCCTAAAGGATCTCTTTTAAACGTTCAATAGTTTTTGAATAAACGTACCCACCACATTCTCCATCCTCTCCACTTTCTCCATAAGTGCCAACAACTAACACATTTCTTCACATAGCTAGATCCCCGTCGATCGAGCAAAGGAGCTCTTGATCTCATCTTGTTAATGAGCCATTGATCTAGGAGATGTCTGGGGCTGATCAAATGCTTCATCATGTGTTTTGAGAGAGTCATCTGGGTGGTCAATCCTGCCATCCTCACTCGAGAGTGATACACCCTTGCCTAACGTCTATTCTGCTACCATTGACACCTCAATCGAATTTTAGCTAATGCGAACCAAGGCTGGGTCCTTGATCAAGTCTCTCAAAGCTGAGCCATTTGCGCGAAGAGACAATGTAAAGCAAAAGGATTTAGAAAAATAAAATCTAACAAATATAACCGAGGCTCTTCATACCTAGGAGTCGATCCAACTCAGACATCGTAATCGACACAACATCCTCAATGTTTGATGAGAGAAAACTAACACCTTTTTGTGTAGCTGTTTGATCGGTGGATCTTATGCTATAGTAAAAGGTTTGGTAGTCGGGTCGATGGTCATGTTAGTCGGCTAAACGTTCCTCCACTTATCACTGAGGAACGAATCATATGAACCAATCTGATCTAATAGTGAGAGTGTAATTGCTCCTCTCTTCTTAATGAAGGTTTTCTTCTTTCTTTCACCTTCTGAAACGTCCTGACCTTCAGTTTTCCAAAGGTAAAATGAATCGGAATTTTATTGGGGATTTCACCCGAGGGTTTTGATACTCTCTTCATCACAAAACTCGGAAGTTGACCGACTAGAATGAGAGGAGTCACAGAGCAAATAAAGAATGAGAAGAAGTATTATTATGCCTTATTTATAAGAATCAAAGACAAGAAAATTAAGGGAGTTCAATATTGAATTATTGATTAATAATAAATGTGATCTACTGTTGTAATAAATTCTTTTATTCTTATCACAACATCATTTTTAAGATATAAAAGAACTAAGAAACTAAAATATGTATATAAAAGTTGTGCTAACATGGATCTTGAGGAGATCTAACAATTCAAAAGGGAGGAATATGATGAAGAAGGATCCCATTGACAGAAAATCATGAGGCTTACTTTTTTGACTTAGTGAAGCCGTTCAAGCCAAGTCATATAGGTCAAAGTTGATCGAACCACTAGATGGATCAAAGACGGCTCGAGGATACAAGAATGAGCAACTTAAACAAAAACGTGGAAAAATTATATCAGGACGATCCAAGCGAAGATCCAATTCCCTATGATCTCCAATCATCCCAAGGACGTCAGAGGCTCCTCATCAGGGGTCAATGATCGACAGCTGTGCCATTTCAACTGACTGACCCATACCGACCATGCTCAGTCGACTAAGCTGATCTTGCCGACATGAATCAAACTATGAATAACTGACTAAGTCAAAAAGTAGCAGGCTACAAGCTCACGTATGAAAAATACTAAAAATACCTCATTACAGACCCCTTTAAAGCATGTGCAAAAATGCAACATCTTCATATTGTACCCTATCCTCTATAAATAGGAGAATCATTTTATAACCAATGCATGGCTGATGACGACAGATTATTGTTCATTACTGTACACTCCTCTCTCTTTCTTTCTCTCTCTCATTACTTATGCTATATTCTTTGGGTGTGATTCACAGACAAATCATATTCAACATATACATAAATACATAAGAATTAGGTGGCATGCATGTAAATGCCCCCAAAACTTAATTCCCTTATGCATATTTATTGAGAACTGACTTGACTATTTCTCGATCGAAAAACATTATAAAAATGAAACTTTTTTCCAATTATTATATATGACAAGGTGAAATCCTTACATTTAAAAAAAATTAATAAAATTTTAATATTTAGAATTGATATAAAATTTTAATTTGCATCTAATTAAATTTAAAAATATATCATCACTCTGATAATTAAATGGTTATAGTGGATAAATTTTTTTTGTCGTACAAAATAAACATTTAATTAATTCATTATTATTTAAGAAATTAAAGCTGATTTTAATATTATTTTTTTCTTATAAGATGAGCGGGAATTTGAGATTCTTCTACGAAGCCTTTACATAAATACCACCTAAATCATATGTATTTATATATATGATATCTGAATTTTTCTTTATTAAATCTATACCAACCAAATCTTTCATATCACATGAATTTAAAAAGGTGAAGTACACGCTAATTTTAATACATAGATAAAAATGTGATATTTATAAAAATTAAATTTTACGTAATAGATATATAAATAATCGGGAATTGAGTGGTATATACCTAACTCTTCCTTCCCCTATTTATTTCAACTAATAATAAGCAACACGTTCCAGCCTCTCCGTCTCACCACTCCCTTGTCTGATAACAGAAGAAAATATTCTTCCCATGTAATTCAGATGTTATTGTATGTTATTCAAGTATTATTGTGTTATTCAAGTGTTATTAATGTGTTATTATGTTATTATAACACCGGGAATATTACAATGACATATGAATAACATACAATGACAAATGAGTAACACGAACTAATACGGAGAAATATTCTCATATATTGCCAGAGTGATTTTTTTTTTTTGACATGATTTGATTTTATTGAAGTGAGGGTGCAATATTTTTTTTCTAGATGTCACCGGTCACCGCTATAAAATTAATATCAATCAAATCTCGCTAAAAAAGTAATTTTTTAAGATTGTGAAGCAGCTCGTTGCCTTTTAAGGGAATCCCAGAACAAAATCTCGGCGGTTGTCCAGCGAAAGTTTCGGTTTTTCAATGCGAAGGGGGCGCCGAGCTCCGGGCCTTGCCAGCTCAAACACTTATAAATCTTATTTTATAACCTGACAACGGACCCTCTACTGCAAAAAATATGTGATCTTGAGCAGGCTTCCAAGCAGATCTCTGCAAATAATGTGGTGCAGTGATGATTTGGTTTTTCAGTGATTTTCTGCTTCCCATTTGTCTGCACCTCCAGTTGTGCTTTCTCTTCAGCTTCTCATCGGTCTGGAACTAGGGCGTTTACAGGTGCGTCTCTCTCAAATTCATTTCTCTTCTGTTTGTTGGCTTAAAATGCGGTTCATTTATGGGGTTTTCGATGGTTTTTGTTTGAGAATTGTTCGGAAGGAATCTTATTTTAGGACTCTACTCGGGGTAGATCGTGCGGTGATGGTGGTGGTCGGCGATTGTGTGGAACCGAGTGAGCGAAGGGCGGTTAATGGGCTGGAAGGTGTGACAGCTGCAAATGGGTGTTGCTAGCAGGGAGGGGGAAGTGCGAGGCTGCAGGAACAACAAATTTTGTTGCTGTCCTGGGTGGTGGCAAGCTAGAAGGATGACTGGACAATGAGGAAAACAACATATAATGGTGTTGTGGAAGGCAACAACAAGGGGGAAATGACTACGGTAGCGACAGGGGATGTGCTGGACTGCATGACAACAACAAGATGGCTACATGTGGTGGCGGTAGCGAGGATTGGCAGATGGAAGGTGTAAAACTGTAGGAGAACAACTAGGGGCTGCAGTTTGGGGATGTTGCAGCAAGGGCGGGCGACAAGGGTTAGGAAGCGATGTGGCAAAGATGGTGAAGGATAGGGGGAAGAATAATCACTATCTTGAGAGCGAGATATAGCTAAAGTATCACTCCACTCCTGGGTATAGTCCTAGATGGGAAAACAGAGACGTCGACGACTATTCCGAACAAACACACGATAGAAACTGAACCATAAGACTTCATAAAAACAAATATAAAGTATTAGGATAACTAGGGAGGACCCCACTCCCTTGGAGACAAGCCCTAGACTAATGGATGGCTCAGCGAACCCTCCAACTTATGGACCGGTTCGGTTTAGGGGGGGACATAGCAATTGTCACACCTATTTGATGCCAATGTCAGCCTCCCAGGGCCCGGGAGAGCTTTGACCTCATATGTCGAAGCTTCTGTTCCCCCATAGTAGGGAGTCAGGTTAACCTAGTTTAAGACAACAAAAATGTCGTAATCTTCCAACAAGTTAATCCTGTAAGCATCGTTATTCAGTTTCTTGAGGATTCTGAAAGGTTCGCCTACTCTGGGTTTTAGCTTCCCAATATATCCCACTACAAAATAAATTCTCTCATCTACCCAAGATAACTTTAAATCATGTACAAAATTTTAAGGAATATCCTGATAGAATAAGTAACCACCTTATTTTGGCACAACCAAAGTTGGAGCTACACACTAATGAGTCTTCTCACAAACTATTTTTAGAGCCATTAAGTCTATAACTTAATTCTCCCACTCATCATACTCTATTGATTATATATTTGATAAATAATTTCTTCAGAAGGAATCAACTCTGGAATGAAACTTAGGGCAGGTTGGACAACTCTCAACAAAAACGACTTAAAAGAGACCTCAGCTTTTTTTCTAAAAGAATCTAGACCCCACTGTCAGATGTTATTTCTCACAAAACACATAAGAAAAATTTAAAGGTTGCAATTCACCATGCCCGTTTGTCCATCTAATTGTGGTGGTGCATTTGAATTGAATTGAATTTTAATACCCATATTACTCCATATAGGCTTCCAGAAGTAGCTTAAAACCTTCTCATCTCTAACATAGTGGATTTCTCTTAGTAGTGACAACTTAGTAGGTAGAATTTATGTCTGAAATCTAAATTATCTTATTTGGAGTTTCCAATTGTTTGGTGTCAGTTTCTCAAACATATGATCATTTTGGACAACCAGTGTTAGACCTACTGATGCTCCTCTTATTGCCTGCAAAAAGGTAGTTCACAAGACCACATTTACAATCTTTGCATGAACTCCTATCACCTCAGATTCACTACCTATTAGAACAACTATTGTTAATCCTAATGGAGTATCTCTAATTGGCTTAGTTGAATCACTGATGTCTTTTCTTCGTTGGTTGAACATTGAAACTCCTGTATGAAACCTTCATTTCTTCTATGTCACTATTGTTTTCTTCAAATACTCTTTATTATGTGAAAATGATCTCTCTTTGATTTCGGCAATTAGATTTCATGTGGCCAAAAACCGTGACACTTGAAACTTTTATTAGCGGAGATGAATTTGGGAGTGTTGGCAGTCTCCATATTTCTCCACTATATACAGTTCCTCCTCTGGCTGAGTCGGCTTAGGTGTTCACTAGTTGTATTCTTGATATTTTACATGTAGGTACATGCGCTGCATCTCCTTTTCTATCTTGGACCAAGTAGTGATTTTGCATTTTTACTTTTGCTTGGATAGGTGCTTCAAAATTTTTCACCACTGAAATACAATCTTCTTTAATTTGATGGCGACTAGCTTTGCCATTATGTTCGGGGTAATATTCTTGTATTCAAAGACCTGTTCCATTTCTTGAAGCCATTCGATGAATTTTTCTGGATTGTTGTGACTGTCAAAATGATAAATTCACATTTTTTTCAAGATCCTTGTTTCTTTTCTGACGTCTTATGCCAAGTCTTTGGGATAGTATTCTTCATCAGTAAGAACTGTCGGGTGGAAGGGATTCACCTCATTCTTTTGGATATGATGATTCACCATTGTCACTACGGTTGTCTTCTCTCGAAGATCGCAAACCTATGCTGCAGTTGGAGGATTTTTCGCTGCATATTCTCCATAGAAAGTTCTTAATCTGCTTTTGACACTTCTTATCGGTGGCATGACTAGAGTTTATGCTTGGAGGAGTTGAAAGGGGTGGGTTAGAGCTGGAAAGAAAAATTTTGGCTGGTTGATTTGAAAAATCAGCAAGGGGAAGGGTTTTTGGTGGTTTGATAACCTTAAAATAGGACTAGGGTTAAACTAACTGTGGTTCCAAATAATACTGGAATTAACCAACAACTATGGAGAACAAATATTACTAACATCAAACAAAAAAAATAACACCCTAATAAAACAAAAATCTAAAATTGCAACAAATAATAACACAAACTCAAACTAGGGTGGATCCTGGAATAGTGGTCTTGGTAAACGAGGGTGTGGATCTTCTGAGAGGTAGTAAGGGCTGGTTAATGGGCTGGAAGGTGTGGCGGTAGAAAAAGATTGCTGGCAGCAGCGATGGGGAAGCGCAAAGCTGTAGGAACAATAAGTGTGGGTTACTGTTCTGGGCGGTGGCAGTAAGAACAATGGTTGGACAGTGAGAAAAACAACAAATAACAGTTGTCCTGGGCGCAACACTAAGGGATTGACGACGACAGTGACAGTAATGGGGGTTGCGATGGACTGCAAGACAACAAAAAGATGGCTGTCTGGGGCAACAGTAGCGAGGAAATGTAGCTCGAAGGTGGGAAATCGCAAAAAAACAACCAGATACTGTTGCTCGGGCCGGCTTCAGCAAGGGCAGACGACTAGGTGTGATGTGGGAAGGATGGGGAAGTATAGGGGATAGGATAACCAACCAACTTAGGAGCGAGATACAGTGGGAGAACCACTCAATCCTTGGATACCATCCTAGACGAGAAAACAGAGATGTTGACAGTTTTCCCGATCAAACACATGATAAAAATTTAACTGTAGGATATCACTCAAAGTAAATTTAAGGCACTCGAATAACTAGGAGGGCCCACCCCTCCAAATCCTGTTATGGTTCGGTCTAGAAAGGGACGTGATAATTGCTGAGCCTATTTGATGCCCTCGTCAATTTTTTTTTGCATGCTTGATAATTTTACTTTGCAAGCTACCATATTTAATTGGTTTTACCATTATATTTTGAAGGAAAGTGTTGGCTAGGCACAATCTCGCCAATTTTAAGTTTGTTTGATGGAATTATCTCTATATTTCTTGCTTAGGTTCTTTATTTATGGGCTAGAAAAGAATAAGAGATGTCCCATTTTTACGCGAGAAGTGGAAGTTGCACTGAATTATGAAAACATCTCGTAGCCGATGTCACCACCTAACTAGAAGCATCTAAGTTTTACTAAATCTGATAAAATGGGTTTTCAAATTGGTTATTTTAGCTTGCTCAAGTCCTTCTCACCTCCTAACTATGCATACTACTGCCATTAAAAATGCCGCCTACTGCTCTTCCATCATCGAGGTTGATGCTTGTTATCATCGCCAAGTTTGATGCCTATTTATGCCAATACTGGTGACACTTATCATTGCCACAAAAGCTTACACTTGCTATTGTAACCATGGTAGATGCTTTCATTGCCATCAACACTGATATTTGTTGTCAACACCAATTCCAATGCTTGCTTTCATCACCAGTATTGACATTTAAGTCGATGTCTTTCATCTCCAAGTAGGCAAATTTCCACTTTCAACTTCTACATTGAGGCTCGCTGTTGAGACCAATGTCAATACCTACCATCATCACCAAGGATGCCACTCACTATCGTCACAAAGGTCGATGTCATCGCCATCACAAAAGCTGATGTTTGTTTTTGCAATAAAGGCCAATGTCTGATGTCGCCATTAAAAGCAATGCATGCCATAACCACCATAATCGGCGTCCACAGTCATTGAAACATTATTGTCCTTTGTTGATGTGAATATGGTCTATGCTCACTATGACGATTGTTGTTGGCACCAACATCCACACACGCCGTCATGTAAAATATTGATTTACTCCATCATCATCACTGTTGACACATTTTTACCATCAAATTCGTTGCCCAACATTGCCAATTTGTTTGACACCGACCATCACAGCAAAACCGACATCTAGTGTTGCTAATAAGGCAAACACTCATTATTTTATGAGGGCATTTTATGTGATACACATAATTTGCTTGTTTTGCTAGAAGGAAATTATTAATATATATATATATATATATATATTTGTTGTTTAGCTCCTATCATTTTGATAATTTTGTACAACCTATTAAATTCAGTTCGTTGATTGGGAACACGAATCATGGTTAAAATTAAATAATTTTTTTATTCTTATGAAGATATTGTTATTATAATCTAATAGAAATTTATGGTAGTTGCACTCATTCTCCATGTGTTTTCCTTAACACCTATTACTTTTGTCTAGCTTAAATCTATTTCCTATAAATTAAGTCATGTTTTTCCCGCCCTCATTGGTTCTTATGTTGGGTCATGTAATTCTGAACTTTCAATCGCCTCTTTTGGATTATAAATCTACCAGATGTTGCATTAGAATATCGAAATCTAGAGATTGTAAAAGTATGACAATATATTTTTAAAGATTGAAGAAACTTATAGATAATTTAATTTGAAAATCCATCTTCAATTTTCTTATAAATCACGTCATGATTAGGTGTCGGGAGCAAAATCTCAACAGTTAAATGCGATATTGTGATACAGCTTAGCTAATATTTCATAATCACTTTGAATGAGATGCCTCTATACCTATGCTAAGAATTGTCACACTTTTGCGTTGAGGAGAACATATTGTGTTGTAGCATTTATCTCTTTACCATTCAAATATCTTGATGTGTATTTATCGTAAGCATTAGTTTTCCCTTAAAAAAATATATAATGATGATTAAAATGTTTCAAAACTATAAATATCTTCATCACATCCAATTCTTTTTAGGCTATTTTGTATATAAGACTCAATATGAGTAGAAATGCAATGCCCGATTTTAATACACTGTAATGCAAACGTTACACTTTTGAGATTTTAAGAGGAGACGAAAGGAGATTAGGAGAGGGAGCTGGTGGAATGAAGAATATATAAAAAATAGAGCGAGAGGGATAAGGAGGTCGAAGGATCACCTGCAAGTGTGATCGTTGAGCGGCTCGATGAATGGGACGGAGGCAGAGAAGATGAAGACATAACTATTAGCATCTTGGGATGTGCCAAATCGAGCAACTGAGGGTGACGATAGGCCCATGCTCTACTATTAGCTTCTTCTATGTCTTATGAGCACATGAGAGGAGGAGGTAAGTCATCATGTTTGTGTGATTAAGATTCAGCATCGATTTCAAGAAATGATTGTGTGGGAGCTTGCTTTCAAGCAGGAGAGATGATCGAGCATCCCATCTCACAATGTTGGTCTTTACTAAGAGCACATTCAGTGCGGGCCATAGAATTTTGAGCATGAAGCCATGGGTGTAGCGCAACTGGTGCGGTTTTGCTGTCGAGACGTGGTCTCAAGTGGTTTCTAGAGTGAAGGGGAGGTAAGGAACCCGAGATAGAGGACTTTTGTGCATAACATTGAGCATATGTTTTTGTATACTAATGAGGTTAGGACATTTTGTTATATTAATGAAGTTTTTTAATATGTAATTTTGATAAGAGATGAAGTTATTTATAAAAAATAAATTAATTTAAAATGTTTTAACTATGATCAAAGTAAGTTATAAATATTTTAACTGTAGAGTATTTAATAATTAAATAAATTAAGAGCAAGAATGCTTCTAAAAGTGTTAATTAAATTAAATTTTAAAAGAAATAAAATTAATATGAAAATGTTACATTCTTAAGTGCAGGTTTTTTTTTGAGATATGATAAGAATCATCCGAGCTCAAGGTGAGTACGCTTACCCTTAAGTAGCATTTTTTACTTTTAAGACCCCGCTTGGAGCAACTTATTTGGTGCGGTGCGTTTTGAAAACTGCTGTGTTTTTAAGACCGCTGTTTAGGTAAGCTGCATTTTGACAACATATTCAAAATTCTGCGTTTTCAAATCACTGAAAGCAGCATTTTACAACGTTCTTGGCTAGGTGCGGTGGCTATTTTCTAGCTGTGATCTGGTTTTTCCACAAATGTAATAGCCATCGCAGCTTTTTAAAGAGTAGATTATTTTTCAGCAGCTTATTAATAAGTTGTCACTGCCCCAAATAAACCCTAAACCAGTTGCATGAATTATTTTTTAACGTGTGATTAATACACTTGTAAAACTATTTTGATTCATCTACTATTCAATTTATCGATCATATTGTTACGAATACTTATAGGGTCTGTTTGGGGCAGCTGCAGCTTATTCAGCTTATGCTGATAAACAATTTATCCTGATAATCTGATGGTGAGCATCTGATCTAGATAAGCTGGTTGGCTGTTTGGTTTGTGCGTTTGGAAAACAACTGATTCTGAATAAATGAGAATTCTGTCCCTGTTTTGGATAAGTTGTTTAGCTGTTTGGTTTGTGCATTTTGTAAACAACTGATTTACAGATTTTCTTTAGTTAAATGAACAATCAGTCAAGCAGTAGTTGTATTTTTCTCAACAAACGACAATGTATATGTGTTAGATTTTTTAGAATCAATTAACCATTTTCAGACCAATTTGACACATACAGACCACCCAAAAATTCCAACATAACATTGATTTATATGGAAAAGAACTGTTGAAGACTTCTGCTTACAGTGGTTGCAGTGCTTACAATGATAAAGGGAAAGATAGGAAAATCAGAGACCTATGTAAAGTCTAAACTTTAATTTTTGCTATACTTTTCATCATTATCAAGCCAAAAATCAATAAATTATTTGAATCATTGAGTATGTAAAGATAAATTATTTGCTACTAACATTGACTCAAATGAGACGATAAGCCAATTTCTGGATATTGTATACTAAAAAATAAAATAGAAACAAGCAGACACAGATTTAAGTGATGGGTGAATGCAAAGTTATGGCATGATCTATATGTAAAATTATATGGGTAAAGTGCTCCTGAAATTGTTTGATTTTCTAATTATAGTTGAGGATTGGTACATTAAAAGCTATTTTATGATTTACATTACCAAATACTCAATGTGAGAAGGGCAATTTGAGAAGACCATCCTTTACCCGCTCTCCTTGCTCTCCTTCGCTTCACCTGTTGCTTTTGAAGTGGGGGCTTTGCCTGGCTTTCGACAGAGGAGCTACGGACATAGGGCAGAGGAGCGAAGGAGGAAGGGGCTTTGCCTGGCTTTTGGTAGAGGAGCGACGAACGTAGGACAGAGGAGTGACGGTGGAAGGGGCTTCGCTTGGCTTTCGGCAGAGGAGCGACGGAGGAAGGGACATTGCTTGGCTTTCGGCAGAGGAGCGACGAACGTAGGGTAGAAGAGCGACGAAGGAAGGGGCTTCACATGGCTTTCGGCAAAAGAGCGACAGAGGCCTTCGCTTGGCTTTCAGCGGGGAGGTAAAAACTGGGAGTGAAGATTTCGGCGAGTGAGGGCAGGGAGGTAAAAGTTGGAGCGAACGCGGGTCGCCAACGCCGATCGCGGGTATAACCCCGCGTCCGACTTCTAATCAAAATACGAAACACGGTTTTAGGATAATCACCCAAAACGTGCGAAACAAATGGTGAGACGACGTTTTTGAAAACGCCACCGCAACTTATAAGCTGTCCCAAACAGACCCATAGTCTCTCAACATGAAAAGTTTTATGCATTATTTATTGAATATTATATATTGAATGATATGAATGTATGAATGATATGGATTTTGGAGAGTGATTGTGTAAGTATGCTAACTATGATGGAGTTCATTCTCTTATGGTACTAGCGTGAGACGCGAAGATATTCATGCACTAACTGGAAATGAATATGAATATTGATATATCTTAATTGATACAATTTTAGACGATAGTTATATAAATATAAAATGATATATATATAAAACATATTGAAAAGTATGTGCATATGTGAGGAGTGAGCCTTGATATATAAATACATTATTGCTAAGTTACATCGCATAGCACCTTATGGGTAGTAAAATCGTCGCGACAATGTTTACTGCTATGCAAATGGTTGCCATAGTTCTTTAAGCATATGTGAGGATTGAGTCTTGATCTTGAAGAAAATTCCATGCTAGCCTGGCCCGCATGAGTCCCTTCCACCTATCTAAGGCATGAAAACCCCAACCCTTGGCATGAGATGGTTGACATAGTGTTTCCCAAGCAATATAATGTAGCGCATGATGGTTTGGCTCATTATCCCAGAGAAACTGTCTACATCTTTTGATCTCCTTGAGAACTCCAATAGGCACTTTCGTGTGGGTATTGAGGTACATGCGCATTGGGAGCATTGATACTTTAATGAGTGTGGACCTACCTATGAGGGGAAGATGTCTCACACCCTATACATTTTATTAATCTATTTCGTAATATTCTCTACTGCTTACTTGCTTTTCCCAGGGTGTGGAGCCACTGAACCCAGATGAGCTAGCTCCTTTTCTAAATGTGTTTTAGAGACTATCTCCAATGTTTCTATTCTTGCTATTGTTCCGTCAGCGAATAACCAATTTCCAAATGGCCAAACGCTGATTCTGATTGTGAATGTGTTGTAGGCTCTGCAAGCATTTCCTGGCCACCCGCATCAGCACCCTCTTTGTTTCCAGGTTTCTTGTTGGGATTATATATCGACCTGGGTGGGGGACGTATTACCGTGTATGAGATTAAATTATTGTACTCTTCCAATAGTGTTTTTCTGTACTTGTAAAGTCAAACTATGCTTGTGAGGTCGACACGGATTTCCATGTACTTCACATGCAAACCAAATTTGCTTTTTGATTAGAGTTGATTTTCTCTATCAAGCAAAGCCTCGTTTACTAGATTTAGTTTCATAAATTCTTTACAATTTATACTTATCAGAATGTTATTAACCACCAATGATTTTAAACTGATAAATCTTACTGTTATGGTATTGTGCCTAGGCATCACTGTACGTTAATTTATGTAGGGTAACTACCTAGTGATGACTACAAATTTACAGTGAGAGCATAATTCTTTTAGAGCAGGCTACTGCTGTTAGTGACATCCTCAGACTACAGCATTTTGGGAGGAAATGGTAGAAAAAATTATTGTTCCCAGTGAATTGCACTTGAAGAAGGAACTCACTGCTCTTCGCAAGGCACGGTTTTTACGTGATCCCGAAACTTGTTCATCTTGGAGATCTCCACTTAGTTCCAAGTCAGTTTTTGCGTATCATGATAATGAAAAAAGGAACGTCTCAACTGGAGTAAAGTTCTCTAGTGGAATTGCCAAAATACCCCATGGACTTGAAAATAGACGAAAGAAGGTGTACCTTTGTAACNATAAATTGCTGAGATTTCTAGAAAAGCCAATTTATCATGTTGTATTCATTTTCATAACAGTTGATCATGACAATCTGCCACGGGCCATTATCTCTCGTGTACAAAAATATTTTTTCTCAAAAATCGAAGATGCTGATATGGTAAGGCAGCTGAGAAGGCTCGCTGCTGCAGAAAATCTTCACATTGAAGTGGATGTTTTAAATCTTATTGCTGCAAATGCTGATGGTTCTCTTCAAAATGCAGAAAAGGTTTTATGTCAACTGAGTGCCCAAGGGAAGAGGATAACCACTTCTCTTGTAAATGATCTGGTATGTTTAAGTTATGGTTTATTTTCCCCATCTCTTGTTTCTTTGACTTATATACAATAAGATCTTTGAATTTCTTATTTAAATATGAAATGATAACCAGAATTTTTATGCAAGTTGTTGCGCTGAATATGGAAATTTAAATGATTGACCTATGAGTTGTCTATTGAATTTATGGTCATTCATTTAGGTCGCTATTTTACATACCTTTTTTTTTTGTTCTTTATGTAAGTTGTATGCTAGGAAGGGCTAATTTAGTGAATGAACTTTACTTATTTTTGTTTTTAACCTTTCAGTTGGGGTTTATTTCCGACGAGAAATTACTTGATCTCCTTGAGGTGGCTATTTCATCCAACGCAGCAGAAACGGTGAAAAGGTCTAGAGAACTGATGGATTCTGGTGTTGATCCAATGTCCCTCTTGTCTCAGTTAGCTGCGCTTATAATGGACATTATCAGTGGCAC
>JXCR01125998.1:5756-37321 GCA_002079205.1 Phalaenopsis hybrid cultivar | reverse complement strand
ACCTTTGTAATTGGAAAAATCGTTCCAGCATATCAGGTGAAAGTGGAATAAAGTTGAATGAGGATGAGATGCAACCATCTGCTTGGAGTAGTTTAGAAGAAAAGCTTAGCAATTGTGAGAAAGAAGAGATTAATGACAGAAAACTTATGTCCTCTGGTGCTGCAAAATTTAGTAATGTCAGAGGAAGAGATCTTGATGCTCCACTGAGAAGCTCTGCTACAAGGTTGAAAAGATTTGCAAATTCAAAAAGGCAAGGTGTAAAACATTCATCAATAACAAAGCAGAGGAATCCGCTGATCAGCCCCTTGGGAGTTCTCAGCTCAATTGAACAATCTGATGACACAGAGTACTGCAATTCTGAAGATGCACAGGATCAAAAATTTGATGTGCTTCGTAAAGCTGAATCCCCTTCTTCCTCTGCATCACCACCATGCCCTGGATCTGGATGTGCAAGCTGGTCCCGAACTTCCAAAATTTTCAGAAGTACTAGAAGAGAAGGTTCATCTAAGTCCTGTACTCCTGCATCAACTAGCTCTTATTACAGGAAAATAAGTAGAAAGCCCAGTACTGTTGGGTCATCTTGTGGAACAAGTGCTTCTTTTGACGGGGATGGGTTTGATCAGCTGGATTTACCTGTGAGCCAAGGATGTGGGCTTCCTTGTTATAGGTCAAGGAAAAGTATAGATAAAGGTTGTAGAGACTGCTATTCTCCAGTATTATCTGATACTAGAAAAAAAGCAGGCTGCATTTTTGGTAGAAGGCAGAGATTGTACTCTAAGCAGAGCCAAACAGGCTTCAGCAAACCTAAGTTCCCTTCTACTTCTCAAGACTTGCCTTTATTAACTAATAACTGTGATGATACAACTAGTGAAGAGCTGTCTACAAATTTTGGGGAGATTGAATTGGAAGCATTGAGCCGGTTGGATGGGAGAAGATGGTCAAGCTGTAAGAGCCAAGAGGCTTTTGAATTGGCAGAACCTGGAGAGAAATCCTTGGACAGTGCATATAATAAGAGATTGAACCTCATGCACAAGCCAAGGACTTTTGATGAAATAATTGGTCAGAATATTGTTGTTCAGTCTCTTATGAATGCTATCCTGAGGGGGAGAATAGCCCCGGCCTATCTCTTCCACGGTCCATCTGGAACTGGAAAAAAATCTGCTGCAAGGATATTTGCAGCTGCACTAAATTGTGTTGGAAATGAAGGAAACAAACCATGTTACTTGTGTAAGGAATGCACTGCTTTCTATGGAGAAAGTGGGTCCCTAGTAAGAGAGGCTAGCGCTGCCAATAAGAAGAGCATAGAGAGGGTTGAGTATTTTTTGAAGAATATGACTATGAATTCAAGACAATTGCGATATAAGGTCTTCATCATTGATGAATGCCACTTATTGACCCATAAAATGTGGTATAAATTGCTGAGATTTCTAGAAAAGCCAATTTATCATGTTGTATTCATTTTCATAACAGTTGATCATGACAATCTGCCACGGGCCATTATCTCTCGTGTACAAAAATATTTTTTTTCAAAAATCAAAGATGCTGATATGGTAAGGCAGCTGAGAAGGCTCGCTGCTGCAGAAAATCTTCACATTGAAGTGGATGTTTTAAATATTATTGCTGCAAATGCTGATGGTTCTCTTCAAAATGCAGAAAAGGTTTTATGTCAACTGAGTGCCCAAGGGAAGAGGATAACCACTTCTCTTGTAAATGATCTGGTATGTTTAAATTATGGCTTATTTTCCCCATCTCTTGTTTCTTTGACTTATATACAATAAGATCTTTGAATTTCTTATTTAAAATATGAAATGATAACCAGAATTTTTATGCAAGTTGTTGCGCTGCATATGGAAATTTAAATGATTGACCTATGAGTTGTCTATTGAATTTATGGTCATTCATTTAGGTCGCTATTTTACATACCTTTTTTTTTTGTTCTTTATGCAAGTTGTATACTAGGAAGGGCTAATTTAGTGAATGAACTTTACTTATTTTTGTTTTTAACCTTTCAGTTGGGGTTTATTTCCGACGAGAAATTACTTGATCTCCTTGAGGTGGCTATTTCATCCAACGCAGCAGAAACGGTGAAAAGGTCTAGAGAACTGATGGATTCTGGTGTTGATCCAATGTCCCTCTTGTCTCAGTTAGCTGCGCTTATAATGGACATTATCAGTGGCACTAAACAGTTAGCTGATTCACAGTTTGATGATGTGATTCTTGAAAGGCCAAGTTGTAAGCTTATCAACAATCTTACCTTTCTTGCTTGTTCTGATTAGCACTTCTAGATTTAGCTGGCATTTTAGGAATGTAAAATTGCTTTAATGTCTTATAATTTGGAAAAAAAAAATTCCGTAACTTGTTTGATTGGTCTAATATATGGCTTCGTAAAACTGGTAAATTTAACTGTCCTTTATAATGAGGGGAAAGTCAATAAGATGGTTTAGTATTTAAATAATTAGAAAGACTCTAATTTAGCAGTATTTTCTCTTTTCTGACTTCTGATTTATTTTTTGAGTAATAATTGAAATAAATTTTTTCCGAAGGATTCTTTTTTACTAGTTTTGATGATTTTGAGGTGTTAGTAGTGCGTTACGAGATTGAAGTTTGTTTGGCCTTCTAAGATGAAACTTTATGAGGCTGCAACGCAGCATAATGAAAAATCTTAAAATACTCCATTAAGACTTGTTTTTGTATGTTTATATTTTGGGTGAAAATAAATGTCAAAGAGGTTGTATAAAACAAAAATGATAAGGTGTGGACTCTCAAATTCACGTCCAACTCTGTTCATATATTTGAGTGATTTTTGTGTCAAATTTTAAATAACAGAAAGAGAAAATTTACATACAATGCACCTTAAACATTGCTAATTATAAAAAAAACACCCTCTTGCATCCATTTTTCAAATTCCCACAGAAATATTGAAATTCACAATAAAAACACAACCTTTATTTTTCTTTTTTATCAAATTCACAAGGGCTTGATTTTTTAGTGTAAATATTGGAGTTTGGTAGTTCAAAATAATAATAATAATAATAATAATAATAATAATAATAATAATAATAATAAAGATACGGGTAGCATTTTGTAAATAAAGAATTCGGGTAATATTATGTAGTTTTTATAAAAATAAATGTGTTTTTTATATTATTTGCTACTAAGGGATTTTTTTCAATAATAAATACTTTATGAAATCATTTAAGGTTTTCTATAAGCATATGATTTTAGGTTTAATCACTTCTCATGAAAATAACTTCTATTGAATGCTTATTTATAGATCACGATAATCCTTTTCTTTTATTGCAATCATTTAGATTGGAGAAGATAATGATATATCACTATTAGCTCGGAATGAATGGTATGAGAATAATAATAAACTTGATGATGATCATGTTATTTTATTATCTTGGTTGTCATGAACTTTAGTTTACTTAGTAAATTAAACTTGCTCTTGTCCTCTCAAAGTTCATGCGTCTTTGCCCTAGCTACGGTCGTTCACAGCACATTTGCTTGTGAGGATTGTTCTTACCCACATTTGCACTACGTCGTGTTGCCCAACATTGATGCTTATGCTTTAGCTCAGTGTGACATCTGATTGTACTTCTAGGCTTGTGCTATCGCTCTCTTGTACATTTTCTGTGTGCATTATCTTTTTAAATTACGTCTCATGGCGCTTTTTCCAGCTATGGAGTAGGAATGTTGCTCTCCCTTCCTCCCATTTCTAAGATTTTTATATTCTTATTTTTTCTTTCCACTTTTGGTGAACTTTTAATTCATCTCTCAATTTTGTCGCCATGCTCACTTCCTTCATCTTTGGTTCATGTCTTGTCTACTATTCCACTTTCAACCTTCTTTTCCATCTATTCTTGAATAAATTTATCTGCTTCCTTTTCTTCTCTCTTTCCTAGTCTTGTTCTTATGCTTATGTTATTGGTGGGCTAAATGAGATATTTCATTAAACCCCACCAAACAAATATTTTCTCATATTTTTCAATCAAGATGCAATCCTACCACCTCATAAGCGCCTTTCCACATATCAAGGCAAGTCGTCTCTTATCTTTTTTGATGACGGACCATTGAACTTGTTAAACTTATTGTCATTTTTGTTATTGGCAAATTCTCACGGGGTCATCCTAACGTGGAAGTCATCCATAAATTTTGTTAGATGTAAAATTGGTTTGCGCCTATTCAGTTTGTCTTGTGGATTCTCTTTGTATCATAATTGACTATTCCTCAAAAGCTAATTCGAACAAGATGTTTTTTCGGTTGACCTATTATATTAGTGGTATCTCAATACGTATATTAAAATGATCACTCTGTTTAGGGGAACCAAAATTACTCCAATGTAGATATTATTTATTCATTTTTGGCTACATTATTTTAACTAATCATCAATATATTCATCAAGATCAACATTTTGCAAACTTTTTCAACTAGATGATGCTACTTTTCATTTCTCAAGACATTCAAAGGCCTATCTACTAGTTGGAAAAAGAAAGGCGGATTGACCGTATCTATGGATTTTAGCAAAATGTAGAATTTGAAGGCAGTCCGTCCTATTGCTTATCATGCAGAATTTTGGTTATAATTTCGTCAAATGCTTTAAGGCTTATCTAGAATTAAGAAAAATAATTTTTAACCGTAAAGGACACTACAATTGAACTAGAACATACGTGCGGTCAAAGTGGAAGTGTTTCAATCAAATAGTGTTTGCAATCGAAATGTGGGAACTGTTTGTCCTTAAAGTGTCGAGGATATGGTTCTTCTTGTCATGCAATAGTAATTGCTTCTCCACTCATCGCATCTTTTCATTGATCTAGATTCATTATCTATAGCGGATCCTCCAAGTCCTCAAATGTTATTATCACAAAGATGAAGGTGATACTTTTTAGTCATGTCTTAGATGAGAGTACTCATAGTATTAAATCGTTAGCGGATATAAGTTTTTATTTACATTTATCAGGCAAGATTAAAAATAGAAAAAAATTATTGTCATCATTCCCCGACCTTCACTAACTTCTAGCAAGAAAATTTAAATGAGCTACTTTGTAATTTTTAGATATCTATTGACTTAGTTCTCAGCATCTTATTTTATATCTTAAATAATTTTTCTTTTTTCTTTTGCAATATTTCTTAATTACTCTTGATGTAATTCTGTTATTTTTTTATAAATTTCTATTTTTATTAAAAAAGCAACATTGAAAAAATATTTTTTGACATAATTGAAAGACTTATCAATAACTATGAGTTCTATTATTGAAATGGATCTTGTAAGCTTAGGTTAAAAGCTTGTAAAAGGGACAGTTAATCATAACTAACTGAAGGGCTTCATGTCTTATCAGATACGTNTATTGTCATCATTCCCCGACCTTCACTAACTTCTAGCAAGAAAATTTAAATGAGCTACTTTGTAATTTTTAGGTATCTATTGACTTAGTTGCTCAGCATCTTATTTTATTTCTTAAATAATTTTTCTTTTTTCTTTTGCAATATTTATTAATTACTCTTGATGTAATTCTGTTATTTTTTTATAAATTTCTATTTTTATTAAAAAACAACATTGAAAAAAATATTTTTTGACATAATTGAAAGACTTATCAATAACTATGAGTTCTATTATTTAAATAGATCTTGTAAGCTTAGGTTAAAAGCTTGTAAAAGGGATTTTTTGACATAATTGAAAGACTTATCAATAACTGTGAGTTCTATTATTTAAATAGATCTTGTAAGCTTAGGTTAAAAGCTTGTAAAAGGGACAGTTAATCATAACTAACTAAAGGGCTTCATGTCTTATCAGGTACGGTTTATGATTTATAAGTCATAGGCATAAGGATCAAGGAACATTCATATTCTACTTTAATCATATTATAATGGTGTTGTCATAATCTGGTTTTTGAGTGTATAATATGAATATATTTGATAAGATATTCTTTTTTTTTTTGTTTTAGCTAGATTTTATTTTCATCCTTAACAAATTGGTTTAGGGAATAGATGACAATTGATCTAAGTGTGAAGTAGATTATTGCTTAGGCATTTTAGTTTATATCTATGTATATATATAAGAATTTTTCAATATTTTTTTGGAGGGGTAAAGTATTTAAATTGAATTCTATTTATGGTTTGCTTAATTTATGCCCATCATTCAGAGAAAACTCTGAAATGTGTTTTCCTTGGAATTTCTTAGAGGATTTTTGTAGTAGTTCCTCTTCGTTAGTGGCAATTTGATAATCGAAATATGATATTAAGAAAAACTTGAGGTTCTTGTCTTTATGTTCAAGAGTTTGATTTGGATGAGAGACCCCTATGGTTATGGTATTTTGATATGTTAACTTATCATCGTAGTGAAGGTTAAGGGAAGTGCCAATGGAGGGGACTTTTGTTGCCACCCATTTGAAAGGTGCAATTTTTAATTAGTTTCACAAATAGTTATCATCATATAAATATGTTTGATATAGACAAAGTCATCCCTTTAAGGAATAGAAATGCAATGCATTTTCTGTGGAGCCATCTCTATGACGACTTGAATTTATTAGGGTTGATCTTTATTTCTTTATAAAGCATAATAAGCTCAAAAATTTAGAAGCACATTCTTGCACTTGAATTTTTTTTTTAAATTTTAGTTTTTTATTCTTTCAAATATGATACAGAGGTTTTTAAGATTCTTTATGCAAATCATATTTTTGAAGACGAGATAATCATTATAACATCCCACTCATTCTGAATCGACTCATAAAAAATATGGGTTAACAACCTTTTGACGTAGTATTAATTTTTTCAAGCCAATGAACATGACTCTAAATCAAAACACATGTCAATTGAAATTGAAAAGAATATGTTCTTTTTATTTGTTGGAATCATTTTGATTTGAATGTAGCCTGAAGGTTCGTTCATGAATGATAAAATATCATAATTTGAGGTGTTACTGGATAAAAATTCTAATACAAGGAACAAGAGCTCATTCAACATGCTTTAAGGTCCCAAAAGTCAATGTAAATACGTGTCCAACTACTGTTCCTATTTATGAGCATGACATTAGCATTCCAATCGACATATTTTTTTCTTTCTAGATAAATGAATCTTTTATAAGTTTTTTATTTTTAATCCAATTGTTTTTGAACTTTGAGCCGCATATCTCTACATGACAGCTTGATTGATGAAGTTTCTTAGTTGATGGCTAATATGTGAACTACCACTAGGGCTATCAAAAAAGCTTGTTCGCGAACAACGCGTGTTCGACTCGTTAAGTAGCTCGTGTTCGGCTCGTTCGTTAAGTAAACGAGCCGAACATGAACAAGTTTTTAAAGCTCGAATCATAAAAGAGCCGAACACGAACAATTCTTTGTTCATACGTGTTCAGCTTGTTTTAGCTCAATGTAAAAAAAAATTAAATAATTATTTATATAATAATATACTACATATATTATTTATATAATAATATGTTATATATATTTATATTTAAGTTTAAATCATAACGCCTCGTGTGGTAATGTGATTAGTGCCTTCTTTTGCATACATTTGGTCCAGGTTCGAATCCAACACTTTACATCTAACTTTTTAAATTTAATTTTACCGAGCAAATTTAGAGCTTAACACGAGTCGAAAACAACTACGAATATTTAAATCGAGCCGAACACGAACGCACTGTTTACGAGCTGATTTCGAACACGAGCAGTTTCGAATGAGCTGAGCACGAGCCAAGCCTGAGCTCGCTGAAGCTTGGCTCATTTTCAGCTCTAACTACCACTTTTGGGGATAAATTAGGAATTTCAATGGATAAGCAAAGCAATTCTTGAATTCAAATGTCAATTGAAATTGAAAAGATTATGTTTTTGTGATCAGTTGGAACCATTTTGATTTGAATGTAGCCTGAAGGTTCGTTCATTAATGATAAATGTCATAATTTGAGGTGTTACTGGATAAAAATTCTAATACAAGGAACAAGAGCTCATTCAACATGCTTTAAGGTTCCAAAAGTCAATGTAAATACATGTCCAACTACTATTCCTATTTATGAGCATGGCGTTAGCATTCCAATCAACATATTTTTTTCTTTCTAGATAAATGCATCTTTTATAAGTTTTTATTTTTAATCCAATTGTTTTTGAACTTTGAGCCGCATATCCCTACATGAGAGCTTGATTGATGAAGTTTCTTAGTTGATGGCTAATATGTGAACTACCACTAGGGCTGTCAACAAAGCTCGTTGTTCGCGAACAACTCGTGTTTGACTCGTTAAGTAGTTCGTGTTCGGCTCGTTCGTTAAGTAAACAAGCCGAACACAAACAAGTTTTAAAGCTCGAATCACATGTTCGTGTCCGGCTTGTTTTAGCTCAAAATAAAAAAATAAATAAATAATTATTTATATAATAATATACTACATATATTATTTATATAATCATATATTATATATATTTATATCTAAGTTTAGATTATAACACCTCGTGTGATAATGTTGTTAGTGTCTTCTTTTGCATACATTTGGTCCAGGTTCGAATCCAACACTTTACATCTAGTTTTTTCAAATTAATTTTACTTAGCCAATTTCGATCCGAACACGAGCCGAAAACGAACACGAATATTTAAATTGATCCAAACATGAACACACTGTTCACGAGCCGATTTTGAACACGAACAGTTTTGAGCTGAGCACGAGCCAAGCCTGAGCTCAAGCTGGGCTTGTTTTCAGCTCTAACTACCACTTTTTGGGATAAATTAGGAATTTCAATGTATAAGCAAAGCAATTCTTGAATTCACACTATATCGCTTTAATTTCTTCTATTTTATTTTTCAGGAACGAAGCACTTATAAAAGTTGGACGATGATCCTCCATAACCTTGAGATTAATTCCTTTTATTTCATTCATATTAGATTGACCACCATCCTTAAATTCTTATGTTGTTGGCTTAACTTGTATGCTTTGATCATTTGATGGGGTGAAATCATTGAGAAAATCCTCATATTTTTCCTTGACCTGTTTGGTATTTTCATTATCTAACCTGCCTTTAATCAAGGATTTATGAATTGGATACACATGCGTCCTCTAGTGGTGTACTTGCCATGGTTTAGTTGCACTCGAGAACTCTTTCCATACCAGAGTTTTTCAAAGGATAAGCTTGCTAAAGTCTAGTTGTCAAGAGTTCATACTTGTGAATTAGGGGGAAATATATGGGGACCTTCATACTAGTTACAGTTTTGACTTTGAGATTTCTCATATTTGTAAAACAAATTTTCTACCTTAGGACACACAATTTGAGGGGGAACATAAAATACTTTCAGCTTGATATTATGGACTTTGTGTGGGTTAGTTTCCTTAAAATTTGGAATTGGAGCATGAATAATCACTAATGCATTATCTGAAGCCATAATTTGAGGATGAGCAATTTTTCTTACTCCTTCCTTCAATTGAAGGTTTTTTTGGAATTCTTGTGAATAAAAGACGTTATCTTCTTTTCCTTATAACATTTTTCAATTGAGGGACCCTTTTTTTTGTTTAATAAGAATGCCCTTAGGAGGAACTTGCTATTTATTTTATCATTGTTATTTCTTGTTAGGCTCTTTTTTAGGTTGTGCTATTTTTTTCATGATTAACACAACTTTTAAGATTTGAGCTACCATAGGCTCCATTGAAATGAAATGCTGATCTTATAAAGAAAAAAATTCTCCTTCCTCTGCAACCCCAAGACTTGCGCACATCAATCTTACTTGTGCCCACATCGTAGCTCACATGCCTTTCTTGTTGACTTTCTTATTTGCTTATCTTTCTCTCTTTCTCATTCACTCACCTATTTCAAATCTTTAGCGATAGGGTGAGCATTCGGTTGGTTCAGATGGATTACTTTGCACATTGGTCAAACCGATTGCAATTGAAATTCAAAATCCAAAAAATGGAACCAATCAAAATTCTTATAAAATCGACCTACCAAACCAAAGTTTAATTCGATTTAAATGATTTGATTATTAGTAAACTGAAATTTAATTATATGCTGAACTTTGATTATGAACAATATTACGAATTACATATTTTGAATATATAATATCAATTCATTTCATGAATCCTTCATTTATTTTAATCAATTATTGCATATGTGGTAAACTTTGATTTTTTCATAAAATTAACTTTGATTTTTTCATAAAATTAAAATATAGGAAGATTTACATACATACCACTTAATTAGTCTCTGTTACATAGCTAAAACTTCATTTTTACAAGTCTTCTTACAAGTTGTTGTTTGTGTGCATCACAATAGATTTGTTCAGAGGGATATATCATTATAATCCTCTTCATCTATTAAGAAGATTTCAATAAAATCAATTTTTTTTTTCTCTGGGAGATGACTTTTCACGTTGAATTTCTCTAGAGTATTTGAATTTAAGGACTTTATAGTGAAATTCAACTTTTGGAAGAAACTTTTATGTTTATCATACTTTTGTCCTGTTATCCAAAAATTTTAGTTCATAGATATTTATAGATGCCATGTTCTGCCAATTCTTTGTTGCTGTGATTTTTCTTTTATTTAAATATGTAAGTTCTTTGTTGGGTGTGGCAATTTCCCGTTTTTTCTGCAATTTATGCGTCCCTTCTTCCAGATACGGCCTATCAATTTAATGTTAGTATTATCTTTTTTAAGGCACATAACTCCCCTCTTTTGTCCAACAAAAACTATATAAAAGGATAACTTGAGTTTTCCTTTGTTTTCCTTTACTATTCAATTTTTTTTCTTACAACGGCTCCCCTTAATTTTTTTATTCTTTTCTTTGTATAATTTCTTAGTGACAGAATATGACTTGAAGAGATTAGAGCAGGCCTTGAAAATTCTTTCTGATGCTGAAAAGCAGTTGAAACATTCTAGTGAACACTCTTCAATACTCACGACTGCCCTGCTTCAGATTGCTTCAGCTAAAAATATGGAGTCTACTCAACCAAACATCAGCAGAAAGCATTCTACTGCCAAACTGAATGCTGACATAAAAAAGTCCACCTTTTACAATAGGCCCTCTGATTTTATTGAATTGCGAGGTTCAGACTCTGCCATTTTTTCAGGCATGAGGAGCAGAAGGCCTACCCCTTCTGGTTACCAGACACCTTCTAGAATGCTCCAGAACCAGGATCCAAGCTCGGCCGTCATGCCTTCAAAAATTCAATCGGTTAAAAGTGGTGCTTCAGATGATGCTCTTTTGGTTTACAATGCCTCTCAAAACGCTTTTAACTTATCTGAGATTTGGAGACGGTGCATTGAAAACTGCTGTTCAAAAACATTGAGACAGATGTTATCGATTCATGGAAAGCTCATCTCATTAGCTGAAGAAGAAGGTTGGCCAATAATGCCTAATTCGTTGAATGATTCTGTTAATTGAATCTACTATTAACTAACCAATTGGCTGATTTGTTTAATTTGATTTGTCTGTTTTTCTTTAATTCTTCCAGTTCAAAACGTTTTTTTTTTTACTTTTAAGTTGCATGTCTAATCTTTTTAGATTTTAATTCAAGTTTTTTGCATAATACTTGTCTAAATTATAAGCTTAGAGTGGGATGAATGTGGTCTTTATCCCACCAAAATTAAAGGTTTCTTTGGGATCAATTTTTGTCTTCTATTATTATTATTATTTTTTTAAGAAAAATATTTTTTGGGGGTGTCTATTACATTTTTTTATATTTTATTTCCAAAAACAAATTTACATGTTCTTAAAAACACTTGAAACTTTTAAATTTTTGAGTGTTTTTAAAAACAACTATATTTTAATTAAATAGCTAAACACGTTTTGTTTCAAATCAAAACAATAATAAACAAAATAAAAATAAAAATATGGAAAATAAAAAACGAAAGATTCCAAATGGCCCTTAACCCTTTGTATTGCTGTGTCTTCTAAAAATAGAAAATTATGTTCTTATGGTGATGCCACTTATGGTTTTTATGCAATTTTCTCTCTATCACAAATAACAAACAGTGAATAAACATTAGATATTTTAATCTTGGCGGGTGACAAATTTCTTATGAATTGGTCATAGGAAAGCTTGTTTATCCATGTATGCACCCTTAGTTATCCTGAAGAACATATTTGGACGGTTGTTGCCTAACAAAACCCACCTTGATTGGGGTTTGGTACAGCAGATGTTTAAGAGTTGGACTCTAGCTGTTTTTTTCCATGATGCAATTGGTTCACCAAATTTTGCATTTTTTACTTTGTATCAGTTAGAAACTTGTGCTCTTGTTTTAATGTTTGTGAAACTCTTTACTCTAAACTCTCGCTTTACCATTGTTTCATGAAAAAACTTAATTTGTAATTAAGCCGTGCTTTTCTACNTACGGCCTATCAATTTAATGTTAGTATTATCTTTTTTAAGGCACATAACTCCCCTCTTTTGTCCAACAAAAAACTATATAAAAGGATAACTCGAGTTTTCCTTTGTTTTCCTTTACTATTCAATCTTTTTTCTTACAACGGCTCCCCTTAATTTTTTTATTCANAGTCACAAAAAATTAGATGGATGTAGCAATTCACGGCCGCAAGATGATAGTTTCCAAATTGAATGTTCTTCAGATTCTTCTGAAGAAAATGATGTGTCCTTTGCCTCTAAAGGAAAAGAGATGGAGATTTCAGTTCTTAACATGCATACTAAGTCTTCTAATAAACAAAAATCACAAAATGGATTGACACAAGAAGCTGATAATGGTGCTTCCCGATTTCCAATTTCTTCAAATACTGATGGAAATGGTCAGCTGTATTATGATCCATTGGTTGAGGTGGACAGATCTTTGAGACGTTGGGAAGATGAACAAAATCGTGAAATCAAGGCTCTAACTTTACATGATAGTCAGGCCCATCGCAAATCACAAAATGGCGGGGATAAGATCAAAAGTGCTATTTTACCCAGTCTACTACATAGCAACAATTTTGAGATCAGTTTTGGCAAAGAAAACTCGTAAGTTCCTATTTATATATGTTCCTATTGATATATGTCATATTCTCTGGTTTTCCTAATTAATTTTTTGCTAATGTGATTGATTTCTGTGAAATTAAAGTAGCTTTTTCCAATTTTGAATAAGCACTATTCTAGAATTTTTTTTTCCCCTGTCGATCATGCTAAAGATTCAAACTTGATTTCTCTCAAAAAAAAAAAAAAAAAGATGAATACGCCTTTTAAGTATGCTAAGATATACAAGCAGCCAAATATGACTTGAGAAAGTTTTAAGTAATATATTAAATTGTGATGGTAAGATATATGATGGAAATGATTATAGAAACAAGCACATTGTTCATTTGCTAGGCTAAGTTTTTTTTAGTCAAAATGTTCAGTCTTGAGAAAGCCCCTGATTTCTTGGAGAAGCTCGATATGATAAGAAAGCACTCTATTACAAGTGGAGGCCTAGTAATTGATTTAAGGATTATTTGATTGGATGTTCTTAAAACGCATTTATTTTGAAACTATAGAGTAATTGAAATGACATGCACNACTATAGAGTAATTGAAATGCATGTATTTTAAAAATTTGTTAGTGGTTGGCTGGATGGTAGTGGTTGGGGGCAGTGCTAGGTGATGATGATTGGTAGTGGTGGCAGTGAAGCGCGACGTGTGGTAGATGCATATCAGGCGATGAGTGGTAGCATGTAGCGACAGTGGCAATAGTGACAAAAGTGGTTGGAAGAGATGGTAGCAACTACAAGCGGTGGAGGATATTATTTTGAATTCGTTTGCTTTGGACAGACATTTAAAATCTCCACACAAATTCGTTTTACTTAATTTACTTAAAATGAAACATAAAAGAAGTCCAAACTACTGTATATATATTAATTTAGCTTTATTCTCATAATATTGCAACAAAGCAACCTGTTAATTGACTTTTTAGCGGTTTTCAACGCTGCTTTTGCTCTTTTACATCTCATTCCTAGTTGCAGTATTGTTAAATAAGGTTTATAGATAGTCAATTGGGCTCACTTAAGTCAAAGTGCATCCTTTTTTTTGGTTGATTTAGGTCCGTTCATAAAGGGCCTAGAAGTGCTAGCCAGGACGGGCTTTGGGAGAGGAAGAAAATTGAACTAAAATTTTAGATTGAATCAATTCATAAAATGGTGTATAACTCCATATTTCCTCTTTCTTCTAGTTAAAGCTCCTATATATGTTTTTTGCTTTAGTAATCCCAAATTAAAATGGATCTTACATTTATGAAATGCAAAGTCAGTTTCATAAATCATTTTTTCTAGTTAAAGCTACTTTATATGTTTTTGCTTTAGTAATCCCAAACTAAAATGGATTTTACATTTATGAAATGCAAAGTCAGTTTCATAAATCAAATTTAAGATATTTGCAGTAAGTTGATTCATGAAACTCCCTAAAAATTTTCATGATGTTTTTTAGGTGATAATGAGGCTCTATAATAAAACTTAAAATTGTACCTCTATTAGATTAATTTAGCATAAATTCCATTTTATTAACAATGCTTCTCTATTCACTCATTATGAACTTTATCTGATTTTAAGTATCACATTATTCTCCAGGGACTATGATTCTGTACCCCCTTGTAGCGGGCTCTTCTGCTGGAAAACCCACAGAACCCACAGACAACCTGTCCGGTTTCTACTCATCCATTCTCTTATGATAAGAAAAAGGTTAACAAGCACACCATATAACTCTATTTCTGTTGAATCCAGGTGAAGCGAGGAGTCCGTCCCAAGATCCAAAAGGCTAGCCAGATTTTGTTTTGTGGGCAGCGTGTGAAGTCAAAGATCAGAGGTATATCTAGGAGATAACTCCATGAAGCTGGAATCATCAGATCCTTCTTCTGTGCATTCTTATTGTATATTCTACTAGAGCCATTTAAAAGGTAAAAAGTGTTGATCCTTGTCTGCCTTCTGATTTTTTTTAGCCTTGAGCTTTTTTCAAACGAATAGGAATAAAGGAAGAGGCATTTGATGGCGTCCTTGATTATGTTTGCAAAGGGTTCCATTAGTAAAATTCAAATTCTGTTTAGGACAAATATAGTGAACGATTTCTGTCGTTATGCTCTCCCGATTGTTAACTTACTCTAGGGCATGGTAAGGTTTATTGTAGTTTGCATGGATTGATTATTTATTGTATTATTCCACATGGCTAGTGTACTTTGACCCTCAGAGATGTGCCTTTATTCTTTAATAAAGCTATTTTTTTCTATTTTACTAAATTTATAATTTTTTTTTTATTGTGAAACTCGGCAAGACTATTTTTAGGCTGAAAATGACAGGAACTTGACCAGCTTTTGTGCTTTTCTACCTTCATGCTCACTTTCACTATAGGTAATTCAAAGAACAATTGAAAACAATCATTAGATGATGGTTCTTATAAGTGTGAAATGCAAACTATCTTACCTCTTATCTTTAGTTGTCACTCATATCTAATTGGTCGTTTGAAACAGGAATCAAAATGAATCTTCGAAATATGATTTTTGTGAAAGACTACTTGACTGGCTGCTGAGACGCGAAATTATCATACAGAATATTTAATACTGTTTGAAGAAAATGCAAAATTGTGTTTTTGCTACAGTAATGACCCAATATCTGTTTTTGGTAAACACTACATTTATAAACTTTGAGTTAATTGCTTTGCATATGTGCAAACGCAGGTGCCTTCTTTCAGCTTGAAATTAGTAATTATCAAATTTTCCTTCAAAAGGCAGCCATTTTTATTTTTCCTTAACAATTTTTATTTATATTTTATGCTAAATGTAAATTAGCAGAGTACTTCAATTTTACATGTACATAAGAGTGAAAGTTTATTAAGGACCTGGTTCTTTGATGGCTCAATATATTCCTATGTACGTGAAGCTTGTACGATGGGTGGATTTTCTGTTCCTTTTCAATATCATAAATGTTTTTATGAGACAGTGTCTTCTTTTCAAACAAGGAAAAAAAAGGTCCCGACAAAGATTTGTTAAACGTGCATGTAAGAATTAAGTACCGTAACATTATGTAGATGCCCATAAGCAATGCAGATCCTTAGAGAGCACTTCTGTTCTAAATTAAAGGAGGATAGCTTCCACAAGGCAACTTCATAGTCCAATAGATGATGCACTATACCATTTTTACTATTTTGCTACTATTTTACAGGAATATATGGCACTGTCTTCTAGGTTCATTGTCGTTCACTAGAAACTTCATAAACGATGAGTAGTCGACAACTATTTTGCTGGAATACATGCCTGTATCTTCTAGTTTCAGAGCTATCTTTCTTCATTAGCAACTTAGCAACTCAATCATGACCTTAAAGGAGCATACCTAACCTCATGCACATGGAACAGTGGTCCCTCTCACAACCAACAATGCCAGGGCAGCCAATCTCATAACAATCCAGCACATGCTGATACACAGGAGATACCAATGCTACCTCGCACAATACCTATATGAATACATAGAGTACAAGGAAATAATGTTGACATTGAAAAAAAACTATTAAAGGTTATTAATTTTATTAATTAGGTTTAATTAAATTTAATTAATACGAATTCAAAATTTGAACTTCTCTGCACACCAAATTATTTTTCTTGTATACCTGCTCCAGCCTGCACCTACCCCCGTTTCTAAAACCCTTCTCTCGTCAACCGCTATTTTCCCTTGGTTGATAAAACTGAACCCTCATTCGCTAGTCTATGATTTTCCTCCATCTTCTTCTCCTCTCTATCACACAGGAATTTGTTTATTTCTCTACATGCACAAGCTCAATCTCCCACTCTCGTTCTCTTGTTTTCACACAAAAATCTTTCCGTACCACGTCCTTCATGTTGGCCGCACCCATTCTGCCGTTCAAGATACATTTGCGATTAGGGTTAGTGGGAAAGCATCGATGGGATAACAGCGTAGAAAACCTGATACCAGAGTTAACCCAAACTATATTAGAAAAGCAAATATCATAACTTGAAATAACTAAGCAGTTATAATCAACACACTTGAATCGGAAATAGCAATAGATACAACACAACTAATCTAACTAGGTTAGGATCTCCGGGTGTTGGTGGTGATCGACAAGGGTTTGGTTCTACGAGGAGGTAGCAAGATGTGGATCAAGGCTGGAAGGCGCGGCGATAGCAAGAGTGTGGACAGCAGGAATGTAGGGGTGGAGTTGCGGAAAGAGCAGCAAGCTGGAAGGAAAGGAATGGATGGCTGGGTGGCTGAAACAGTATAAAACAACTGGAAAAGGCTGTTTTCTGGCTGTTGTTGTGAGGGGGAATGTCGGCAACAACGATTTGTTGGATCTTCCTCAGTAGGGGCAACTCACCAATGAGTCTATAGGTCTGAATGGTCTGAAATTTCTTATATGGAGTTACTATGCCTTTGGTGTTAGTTCCTCAAACTCAATATTGCCTTGGACACTCACTTTGAAGTCGGTTGAAGTCTCTAACGGGCAGCTAAAACTATGTGCATTTTTTTTCCCAACTGAAAGTTGGTCTTTGTTTGTGTCTTCACCTTCTTCGGTGTCTACTGTGTCATTACCCAATTTTTCAAAAATGTCTTGCTCAGTGAAACAAATCACCCTCTGGTTATGCAGTCTGATTCATTATGCATGAATTCATGACACTTGCAACACTTCCTGGTTGTGATAGATTTAGGGATGTTGATTGGTTCCACATGTTCTCCACTATGAATCAGTTTTTCCTCAGATGAGATCATCTTGGGTGGTCCCCTAGGTGTACTCTGGATGTGGGATCTTGAGATTAAATTCTGCCTGTAAGATGTGGTGGTCGCTTGGTGATGTGCTCTCTCCACTTCTGAAACTAGTGTTTGAACATTCTATTTATAATAAGCTGGTAGGAACTGACGCTGTATTTCTCACTTACATCTTCAAATTCTTCCATATATCCTCTTTGTCTCTCCAGATCACGATTGAGCGTAATCAAACCCAAAAAAAAAGGAAGCATTTTAATTCTGTTTATTTCAGCAAGCGTGCAACCTGAAAAAACAATTTTAAAACCTCAACTTCAAAAAAATATATAAGCTCACAATGATAATTTTAAAACTTCCGATTCAGTAAGATATGTAAGCTCAAAATAACAGTTTTAAAACTTCAACTTTGGTAAGATATGTAAGCTCAAACTAACAGCTTTAAAACTTCAACTTCAGCAAGATATGCAAGCTCACAATGATATTTTTAAAACTTCCGATTCTGTAAAATATGAAAGCTTAAAACGACAGTTTACAACCTCTTTAAGGTTTCATCTGGTAAGAATTTGTTCTGTTTTGAAAAAAATGGTATTTCATGATTTTGATATCCTTGTCAGACATGCAGTGAAAGCCTATCCTTTTTCTTTATGGCCTCTAACATAGAGCAACAAATTGATCTATTGTGGTAGTATTGACAACTTGATTTGCTACAAACATAGCATAACGTTACCAAAATAAAGCCTAAATCTGTTGTTGCTTGCAAAACTTTGATCATTAATATACTGTCAAAAGGGCTTAAAGATATAACTGTTATAAATCCATATCCTGAATGCAAGTTTTAATGCCAAAGGACTATGACATGTAACGATCATTCGCTCAAATAAATGCTAGAAAATTTTATATTTAAAGTTGCTAAGAAAGGCAGTAAAGATTACTGAGTACACCTTAGAAGGAGGGAACAGTGCAGCCCTGGAAGAGAGCGAGATTTGCGGTAACGAGACAATCTCAATTGCTCAAATGCTGTGAGGAGGGAATTGGGCTAGGCCTTTTGCCTGTGAAGAGGAGCGTCGACCGATGTTTTCAGTGCAGAGGGGAGGCGAAGTCGAGAGAGGAGGTGAGAAGAAAAGGGGTCGAATGAGAGAGGTGATTCTGACTAGTGTTTCTAGTGCAGAGGGAGGAGGCGATGGCTTCTTCGGTTGAGCTCTAGAGAGGGAAGGCGAGCGTGAGAGAGGAGCTGGCAAGCAGGGCGAGCGGATGAGCAGGGAGCAGGCTTCGGCACAAGGAGAAGGAGTCTATCGAGCGAGGGAGGCGAGCAGGAGCTTCGATCGGGGAGGTAGAGGCGCGCAGGGTCTTTGATCGGGAGAGAGAGGCGAGCGGCGTCTGGTCATGAGGGAGAGGCGAGGGCTTTGGTGCTGAGAGAAGAGGAGGTGGGATCGAGAGAGTTTCGGGTCCCAAAAGGGTAGTGAGATCGAGCAGGGGAGCGGGAGAGAGGAGCTATCCATTGAAGGAGCGGGGCAGACAAATTAGTATAGCCAAAGTGTCCGTTACGGGAGATTGATTAGGCGCGCGATTGATTAGTTTCCATGCATGGGGGTGTTTATTAGATAAATATTAATATCAAATTTAATTCAATTAATATTAGATCAAATGATTTATTTGAATTTCAAAATTTGAAGTTTGAAATCATGTGAGCTGGGGCGATTAGCCCACGTTCAGCCCAGATCAAACTCGAATTGAACTTGGGTTGAGCTTGAACCCGCTCCCCCTAAAAAACGTATATCAATTTTCGTGCTAACTGCTCACTCGCGGAAGCATAGTGATATGGGTATTCTTTTTAGCTCGTTGACGGGCAGGCCAATTCAAGTCAAAATCGTGAGTGGTGCGATGCGTGCACAAATTGTGTTGTTAGCGAGTGTTCGAATCATTAAAAGTTTCCCTAGGGGCTGCTCTTATTCATCCAAGAACTCAACTCGAGTTTCATGTGTCGGCTCTAATCAACTCAGCCAAAAGCCGATGATTCAGGACCTGCCCATGCGAGACTCGAATGAGTAAAGAAGTGACTCGAATTTTCTAAGCGTTGTGGGACCCAATTCTAATCCTCTAAGAGTGTCAAACAAGGAAAACTTAAGACTAGACTCTAGGCTCTAAGGAGAGAAATAAAGACCTCACCCAAAAAATGAGGTCAACACACCACCCAAACCTTTGGATATAGTCCTCGAAGGGAGAAACGGACACCGACGACTATCCTGACAGAAATTTGGGCCAAAAATTGAATTTCAAACTCTAATACAACACATATATACAAAAAGAACTAAAAAGGAATGAAATATAATAGAAAAAAATTATAAGAAAAGAAAACAAGATTATTTTGACGTCTCCTGTGATATTTATTTTTGCTATGCTGCAGTAACTATAGTACCAAATCTGTGGTACTGTTGACGGTAAGCTCCTGCGTCAAAGACCTTTGAAATTTCTATTTTACTCGTCCTGTGATGCCACAATCGAAGCTACACTCACCGCTCTGTCTTTCCCTTTATTTTCATGTGAACAAAATACAATAGTTTCCTTTCTCTATCATAGTTTCATTTCCAAATCTTCCCACACCTTGTAAACCACAACTTTTATTTTCCTGCTCTAAAACCCGCAGGCATCTTCCTCTCTCTCCCACCACACACAACAGAGATCTATAGAACTTCTTGCTCCTTCCCTACATCAAAACCCCGCCTTCTTTGCACTAAAACCCTTCGCCTCCAACCCAAAACATCACCGGTCCTTCCTCTCTGCTTGCAAAAAGTCTGATGCATTCCCCAGTCTTATCCTTGTATTTACGCAAACTGAAACCTATAATCGAGAACCTCACTTGCTATACTAATTCATCTCCCTATTTCTTCCTATTTAAGCTACTTACTCAAAACCAACCAACCATAGCTGACAGTTGTGCCCTCCCTGCTCTGTGCCCTTTTTCTGCATTTTACTATTCGTGTTATATATATTATATATACATATTACGTAGAAAAAAAACTAGAAAAAATATATTTTATATTATCATTTTGTATTTTGCGTTTAGTTCATAGATCGTCGTTGTCAACACAATCGACTTCATTGATTTCAAATTGAATACCTGTCTTGGGAATTAGTACCATTTACGAAAAGCTAAATACCTATTCGAGGAAATATCCATGCATGTGTTTGATTCTCTGTAGGTAAATTGAAGGATTATTGTGTATTATAGACCGTGGGTTAAAATATATTTTTTTGCACTTTGACCGCAGTTTTCCAAGACACTGATCAATGAGTTTTATCAACAGTTTGGAAGACTGACATTCTCTCCAGTGCCTTTTAACAGGGTTAGATGTTTGGAGGCTGTCAGGATTTCGGATGACTTGGATTTGCAAATAACTTAAAATCTTGAACTAATTAAACTTGTTAAAATAACTCAAAATTTTGAATTTTTAAACTTCCAAAATAATTTTAAATCAGGCTGTGAAAATTTGTAAAGCTATTCAGATTTAGGCTCTTTGGTTTGAAAATTATGATAAATGTAGGCTCCTAGGTTTAAAAAATTATACTTTAAATTTAGACTCTTAGGTATGAAGAATGATACCCCATACAATACTCATATAGGAATACACACAATATAAAATATAGACACAAAAGAAACTTAAATACTTATCTTTGTTCGATTTTTTGTCTTTCTGCTTTCAGTCCTCTATAGACTTGATAGGGTTGAAAAGAATCGAACATTTGATAAACTACTCATATCTCTACTCGATAAAGCTTGTTCACCTTTGTTTGATTAACTAATTAAACAAGTTTAAATATTTTATAAATGCTCGATTGTTAAATGAACAAGCTAGACCAAATTTTTTTTCAATTCATTCATGTTCATGAATAATATCATTTAAAGTCCGCGAATAAGTTTGTTTCGAAGCTCGATGAACAATTTCATTTAAAGTTCATAAATAAGCTCTTGAATAAACTCGATTAAAGCTCGATTTAATTCCTGTTAATAAGATTGGCTAAAATTTAATTTAAAAATGGTGATTAAATTAAATTAAATACCACTTTGAAACTTATATTAAATTAAATTAAAATTTTAATTCATAGTATATAAAATAAGATATACTTATCTGTTTTGTTCTTTTATTTTGCATATTTATATACTTATTTTAGTTATTTATTTAATAGCAAAATCATTAAAAAGCTCGTTATTTTTATAAGTTTAACAATTAACTCATTTATAAACTAACCAAAACTTGTTTGATTAGAAAATAAATAGCTCAATCATATTGGTTTTGACAATTAGCGTTGGTGAAGCTAAGTAGGCTTTGAGCTGCTCAAAAGCAACTTGACATTCATGTGTCCACTGAAAATCAGTATTTCGAATACTCATTATTATCTTAAAGAATGAGAGATATTTGTCTCTTGATCTTGCTAAAATGTGTGATAGGGCGACTATCCTTCCGTTTAATTTTTGTGCATCTTTTATGCTTTTAGGAGGCATCATCTTTATGGGGGTCATGTTTTTTTTTAAGAATTAGCCCCAATTTTATGGTGACTATGAATCCGAGAAACTTGCCTGACATGACTCTGAAGGCACACTTAGCGGGGTTGAGGCGTTTGTTATGTTTCTGAAGAAATGAAAATATTTTTCTATGTCGAGAATATTTTGAGAGGTTTTCAAACTCTTGACCAGCATGACATAAATATATACCTTCATAGTAGGTCCAATGAGATATTTGAATACATTGTACATTAAGCATTAGTAAGTTGTGCCAACGTTCTTCAGCTCGAAGGACATATTTTTATAACATACATGCCTTTGTCTGCTTGGAAAGAATAGCTTCCTCATCAAGGGAATTCATTTTTATATAGTTGTAACCAAAATAATCATCCATAAAACTAAGCATTTGATGTCTAGAAGTAGCAGCCGCTAACTAATCTATTTCTAGGAAGAGGAAAATAATCTTTTGGATAAACATTGTTTAGATTAGTATTATTGACTCATTTCTTCCATGCTCCAGAAATCTTCACCATAATGATATTTGCGAGCCACATAGAATGATGTACCTCTAGTATAAAATTCGTTTGGAGAAACTTGTTGACCTCTTATTCGATCGCTTGCAAGTGGTTTGACATAAAATTTCATATCTTTTGGATCATCGGTTTATATGTGTGTTTGATTTTTAGAGTGACAATTACTTTTGGATCAATCTTTGACATTTCTGCTGGAATCTAGATAAAAACATCTTAATTTCTATGGAGAAAATCCACATACTCCAGTTTTTGCCCACTGGATACCAAAGATCCAAGCTGCACCGTCCGTGAGTGGTGTTACTCTAACAAGAAAACACATATCAAATCTTTAATTGGTGAAGCTCTTTGGGATATATTTTCATCTCAAAGATTTAAGGATCTCAATATTGAGGGTCTCTGATGAGCATGGTTGAGCTTGTCTAAGGTAGCACGATCGCGCTACTTTTGGATACCCTCATAAAACACCAACTCTAAATGGTGTTGGGAACTTTATTTTTAAGGGTGGTATAGAAAGTACAACCCCAAAAATTGATTTGAGAGGTCTTCCGAAGATAACATTATATGTCGATTCCAACTTGACTACAGTATGTTGGATCGTATAAGCTGTCTGGCGGAGGAATACTCCTTGTATAATGGGGAGAGTTATTGTATTGTTGACATTCAACGACTGATTTTAAAAGCCGTAGAGAGGATCAACAACAGGCTACAACTTTTTCCTTATTCAATTCCGAACAAAAAAAGTTGAGTTAAACATGACATCAATTGAACTCTTTTCACCGACCGTGACTCTCATTTCATTATAGCAAGGGTCACTGATCCTAGTGCTTAAACAGGAGGATTTTGGCCAGGGACTTGTACCCTTTCAAGTTCAAATTCATTAAATGTGATGGAGTGGCTAATATGAGATTTCTTTGGTGAAGAGTCCTCATAGGCAGTAATAAGAACTTGCTTTACAAACAATGGTCCTTCAGTGATAGTAACAATTTTGCCAATAGTTTAATGATTATTATGTTGTTACTTCTGGCTTGTTGCCACCCATATGGGCATTATTTGTTTGTCGGATCTCACTTTGCATCAATTGGCCTAGGTATCTTTGCCAGATTAGCCTTTGAATCTCCTCATTGAGTTCAAAACATACTTCAGTATTGTGACCACGATTTCGATGTAGGTGGTAATACTGTTTTTGATTCCCTTCATTTGACTTCAACAAAGGTGGCCATTTAAAGAATTTTCTTATCATGAATCATCATCAGAATGTTGACGTGTGAAATATTGAGTGATGTATACTTCTTGTCGGGTCAAGATTTACGTCTCTACAGTCGAGGTGGGCAAATCAATATTTCCTCGTGGTTCAAACTTCTTGCATTGAAATTTTTTAGTAGTGTCTTTGGAATTCTTCTTATGCTTTCTTAAACGTGGTTCAAATTGCATTTTATGCATATTAATAGCTTCGTCAGTAACAAATTGTGCTTCAACATCATGAATGAGATCAATGTATGAACAAACCATCTCTCTCATCAAAGATGAGTAGAAAGGACCAGGGCGTAGTCCCCTCAAGGGCACACCTCTCAATAACTTTGGAACTACTCCCTGGATTTGACGAGTTTTAATGGAGAATCTTAGGAAATAACCCTTCAGTGATTCATCTTCACTTCGACGGATCCCAAAGAGGTGAGAGGAGTCTAATGGTCTTTCAAATTGTAATGAATTCAAACACGGTGGTGAGCTCATTGAAGGCATTACTCCCTTCTGGAAGTTAGTAAAATCAAGTGTGTGCTTGGACTTTAAGAGTTGTAGGAAAAATCTGACAAAGGAGAGCATCGAGAGCTCTTTGTATACATGATAGTTCTGAAGTAATCCACATGCTCATATGGGTTAGAAGTCCCATCATAAGCATAAATACTATGAATCTTAAATCCTATTGGAATAGAGTGCTGACGGATGATCTCTGCTAGTGTATAAGACTCATGAGATTCACACCGAGCTGAGAAATGATTTCTATCCCTCACAACAAAATCGTCATGGACTAGACGTCATAATTTTTCATGAATTATGTGAGGTTAGTTACATTCTCCATACATGTCGGGGGCTTGATTTTAATTTTAACTGTAGGAGGTGACTGTGTATAGCTAGCATTGTCCATGAGTTCAACTTCCTAAATGGGTGCTTTAGTATGCGGAGGTGGTGCCAACTGTGTACCTCTCATCAGAGGATCTTAATATAACTATGCCCTTCCCATATGTACAATCGTAAGTTGCCGAATTTCACGTAGGAATGGGAGAATGTCAATCTTAGATTCCTCCATTATTCGCACACAATCTTCAATTGTTGCAAGCAAAGTTCACTCACCTGCAGGATGATGTCATCATTGGGAAACGGGCTAGAGACTTGATGTCCAGCACTTCCAGATTGTACCCTGGAATAACGAGTGTTCGATCGTGAAGCTCACGTATCGCGTTTGTAGGCTTCTATCAAAAGGTTTTCGTTTCGCACATACGACCCCGAACTGTTGCGTGTTATAAAATTTATGTTAGTAAAGCATAACTTAACATCTCGTTATTGTACGAAAATCTAGAACACAAACACAAATAATGAGAAAATTACAGGCGAAGAAACCATAATTTTTTACGTGGAAAACCTAATGAGGGAAAATATCATGGTGCCTAACCCAGTCAAAATGATCCATTAAAAATTTTCCAGTATAAAAATAGACCCTTTTTCCCGTACTTGGGAAAGGTTATAATGTTACATCAATTACAGTGTTTGTCCGTATACAACATGCAAAAATATTTGATGTATTTTGAATACAAAGCTCGATAGTAGTTTCCACTGAGAGTTATCGTTGAATTTTTAATACACCCACCCTATTCGTCGAACGTCACTGCATAGTATTTAAGGCGAAAAGTCTAAGGATGGTGCAGTTAAGCTTGTTGTCCTATAGATTGAAAAGGTTTGAAAGCTTGAAAACAGTGTTGTTATGCTCCGTGTCTTTAAGGCGAAAAGTTTACGGATGCTGCAATTAAGTCCATGTCCTATAGAATGAAAAGGCTTGAAAGCCTCAAGACGGTGTTGTTATGCTTCGTGTCACTAAAGCAAAAATTCTAAGGATCTTGCAGTTAAGCTTTATTTCCCGCAGATTGAAAAGGTTTGAAAGCCTAAAGACGGTGTTGTTACTCTTCATGTCTTTAGGGTGAAAAGTCTAAGGATGATGTAATTAAGTTTCATATCTTATAGACTGAAAAAAGGTTGAAATCCTAAAGATGGTGCTATTATGTTTCATGTTTTTTTTAGGGTAAAGAGTTTAAGGATGGTGCAGTCAAGCTTCATGTTCTATAGACTGAAAATTTTTGAAAGCCTAAAAATGGTGCTATTATGCTTCGTGTCTTTAAGGCAAAAAGTTTAATGACAGTGCAATTAAGCGTTGCATCCTATAGATCAAAAGATTTGAAAGCCTAATGGCGGTGATGTTATGCTTCGTTTTAAGGCAAAAAAGGTTTATCAATGGTGCAATTAGCTTTGTGTCCTATAGATCGAGAGATTTTAATGCTTCGTGTCTCTAAGGAAAAAAAGTATAACGACTATGCAATTGAGCTTTATGTCCTAAGAGAACTAGAGGGATTTAGATTCATTCACCTGAACACATTAGGCTAAAAAATCACACTGACTTGCATCCAGCTAGAGAGGTGACTATGGTGATTAGATCAAGATGGAAAACACAGAGATTCATATCCAATCTAAGAACCAATCAAAATGATTCTCATTCAATCTTTGTTTGGTTGATTGTTTGTTTTTTGGTTTTTTTTGTTTAGGAAGTGTCTTGAACACGTTAGGATGGACAACTATACAAACTCACATACAACTTAAGAAATGAACAAAGTGATTTGATAGGGGTGGAAAACATAGAGACTTACATCCGACTCGGGAGCTAATGAAAATGTAGATTTGATTGGCTGAATCAGAACATATTATGATGGAAAACACGTAGACTCACATTCAACCTAAAAGATAAACATAATCAAGTTAGAAAACATAGTGATTCATATCTAACTTGAAAGCTAATCGAAAGAAGTTTTGATTAAACTTGAACACACAAGAATGGAAAATGTGAGAACTCACATCCAACCTAAGAGGTGAATGGAGTGATTAGATCATTTTAGAAAGCACGGGAACTCACAGTTAACTGTGAGCTAATCAAAGGGAAAGTCAACCTAAGAGGACATTTTGCTAGACCTAAAGGAGGTTGATTTGATTGATGTTTGATTCGGAAATCTTTGGTTTGAAGGTTTGTTTGGAAACGCGATTGTTTTTGTTTGAAAGTTTATTGTTTTGCTTGAAATTTTTATTGTTTTGTTTGAAAGTTGATTGTGTTGAATGTTTTTTGTTGTTTTATTCAATGAGTTTTGAGTTTTTTCTTAGTTTTATTTAGTATAGGACCCTAAGGAAAATTATACTTTGCCGAAATTACAATCACAATAGTCTAAGAATGATGTCCTAAAGACTAAAAAGTTTTCAATTTTTTTAGTTTTGTTTTGTTTTTCTTTGTTTCAACTTAAGTTTCATTAGAAAATTTTAATAGCTTTCTGTTTTGATTTCAATTTAAGTTATAGTCCCAGTGTGATTTTAAGTGTGTAAATTTTTTATGATTATTATTTTCTTTAATTGAATAAAAAATGAACTTATTGTATAAAAAATGATCTTAATTTATTAGAACTAAATGAATATACGACACTAAATAGGCTGCAACAGAGAAAAAGGATTCATGTAGCCGATCCCAAGTAGTGGGATTAAGAATTTGTTGTTGTTGCCGTTGTCATCTTATTTTCTTTAAGTGAATTTTGATGTTTAAGATCTTTGCGCATTTTCACAGTGTTGTTTTATGGACTTTTGGAGTCTAATTGAGTTTAATTTCATTCAAGTTCTATCTTAAATTTAAAACATTGACAATCCAAATTCTCCTTAAAGATTCAGAGACTCGTATTATATTTAAAAATATATTAAAACTTTTATAGGTTATGTGCGCCCCCATCCCAACACCCCCACTCCCTTCCCTCTCCTTGAATTCGCCATATTTAGAATAATCAAATTTACGTAGAACGCTTCTTAATATAACTGCTAAATTAAAAACATAAAGTCAAAGGTCAAATTGATTGTTTTCTTTGATATACTTCGATGAATGAACGGTAAGTTATTTTTAACTGCTGAGTCCTCCTTTTGTAGTCTGCCGCAGCAGAAATAAAATGCCATCTCTGCCATCTACCACTGTTTCAGCTGAAGCTGAGCTTAAATCACCAGAAAAAAAACTTCCATTTTGGAGACAAGTTTGTTGCAACTTCCGACTGAAAACCAAACAATTTCACACCAACTTTAAGAATCGACCGAAGATTGCTTTGATTTCTGTTTTACAACTAAAAATTCAATTGTGCTTTTTCTCTAGCATACTCCAGAATCTCAATCAACTGTTTGTTTCCACTTCTTCGGCCTTCATCAAGAGCAGTATTTCCCCACCTGGAATAGATGGTATATAGATCTTATTAGAGAGAAAGAAAAAGGCCAAATACAAGGAGAAACTCAGATTCGATAGTGAAATAGCAAGATGGATTAATTTACTTTGTATTTTATTTATGAAGCAATAGTTACTTTAATTGTAAGACTTAACAAATAAGAAAAGTGTCAAAATGGTCCTCGATTCTTTATAGAGAGTCATTTTAAGTAATCCAAGGGACTAAAATGACTCCATATAAATATTCAAGAGATTTTGTTGTAAACAAACAAATGAGCCCTGAAATGAATATAGTAAGTATCATTTGAATTATATAAACAGTAGGATTCAAATTGGGATCAATTGCCGTTGTTGTCATCATCGTCATCATTAACGCATTAGTTTTATCCTGGCCATTTGGGATCAATTAAATGAATCATCCTTCATTCAATCTTATTTTGTTCTCTGGGAAGTGTTAAATATATTTTATTTATTTATTTATTTATTTTTGCGTAATTTCTAGTTGTATTTGTTTTGAACACCCTTTTCTTATTCCGAGTTTTATCGTATTAATCTAAATATTGTCTATTTGGTCCAGTTTTTGTCATCTAGAGTACATCCTAAAGCACTTAAACTTATGTTTCATTATTATATATTTAATAGATGCTACTCTGGCCGTTTCTTTGTGCAATCATTTATTCCTTTATAATCATTTATCAAACATACATTTTAATTGTCTCATTTCTGTCATATTTTACACCACATGGATCTTAGATATGTTATCTATATCATTACATACAATAAAATTAAGATACTTAAACCTACCATATTTTTTAATCACTATATTTTTTTTAAATTATGAATTACTAATTCTTTTTTATCTATTAAACTCATATTTTATTTATTCAATCTTTTTTCTGCCAATCATAAAGCCCTCAGACCTTATAAAAATCTTCTTAAAAATTCATTCATTTCATATAAGAACCCACTTTCAAATCCATCTTGTACACATAGCACATGAAAATGTATTTCATTTTATCAAATCCTTTGCAAGCATCTTCAGAACTAATATACAATGATAATATTAACTTCAACATATTTTTGACACGCTACTTTCTTCCATTCACCCACTTAAATCAATTCTCATGACATTTACTCTCATGACATTTCAAGATCCACAAAAAAATGTATGATGATTCTTTTATTTCTCACTATGTTTTTAGTACTCTACTTTTCATAAAAGCCAATATTGATAACATTTTTTATAGCTTGTGCTTTTTACTCATTTGCTCAAATTTTGTTATCTATGATCACAACAATGTTAGATTTCTATTTTGTTCGTACTCGTACTAAGTCCTTGCACAACCTTCTATAATTTTTTTTAATTTTAAAATTCATTAAAAAGAATTTTGTAAATCAAATTGCTCAAGCATTTAACCCTTCAAATCTGAATAGATATCTCATATTAATCTAGAACTTCATCTTAATGCATCATGCTCAACCTAATTTATCTTTACTTCTTGTGTCAATCTAAACTTTAATTCATGAATGGAGGTGTCAAAAATTGACCTGACCTGTCACTCCACGAACCTAACTTGAATAATTTAGGTTTGGGTTCAAAATCCCAACAAATTTAATTTTATTTTTTTTAATCTGGCCCACTAGCCCGAAATTGACCAAATCTAACTCACCAACTTTAATATGACCTGAATATTACTCAAAATTAATGTAAATTTGATCCAAATAACTATTATGCATATTTAATGTTTGGGTCAAATTTTATGGCCCATTTAATATCTGTGTCAGGCACTAGTCGAACAGTTTCATTTTGGGTAAATTTCAGATTAGGGTTGAACCTGAAATGTGAACAGGATTTGACAGTCCTATTCATGATTATATTTATTTGTCTTTTTTAATATTTTTCTTAAGACATTGATTTACTAACTAATTTAAATATTTTTAGAAAATGCATATAAAGTTATTATAAAATGCAATCGGCATGTAGTACCTATCTTTGATGAGCACATCAGCTCCTAATTCTATCAAAACTCCAGCAATTAAATGCAAGCCCGAGGCTGATGCAACATGAAGCGGAGTTCTCAGATCATAATTTTGACAATTTGGATCAACTCCATACTTCAGTAGCCGTTGCAGTACATCGACTTTGTTATCTGCAGCTACTTTGCAAAGATATGTCCCAGCATCTTCAAGATTCATAACTGCTCCACTCTCCAAGAGCAGGTTAGCAACTTCTTCATGACCTGCCCTCACAGCCTCTAATAATGGTGAATTCCCAACCTTATCTGCATTTAAGAGTCACCTATATGTTACTTAATCGTTAATAACAAAACGCAAGGAAAAGTTTTTTCAAAGCCATTGCTTAACTCACCAAGGCAATTAACTTCTACATTTTTTTGAAGAAGAAACTTTACAATATCTTCATGTCCTCTTGATGCAGCAATGTGCTGAAACAAAAAGTTCCTTTAGTAACGTTTCTGAATTATCTATCTCCTAATCGGTAATATAGTTTCGAATTCAATAATGAATGTTTGGTTCAATGTTATTAAGGTAATATAGTATTTTGACCAAAATGTTAGAAAATTAAATTAATGAAAGGTATGAGGTTATACTAGTGTGCTCCTTCCATCATAATCCTTGATGTTAGGATCTGCTCCGGCATCAATTAAGCCTTTAAGATGATAAAAATCTCCATTATAAGCTGCACTTCTTACTCCCATTGAAAGTTCTGCTTCTCTCTTTGTGATTAGAAAGGATATCTCTGATACCAATTGCTTCTTCTCTAGATCATTCTCGTTTCCCTATAACATAAAGTGGAATTCAAAGTTTTTGTATTGCTCATTAGTTTACATAAGATTAATATTTTCTTTTAGTTCCTCACCTCAAGCACATTTCTGAGTATTTGATAGCTATCTTTGACATATAGCTGTAAAATGTTGCTCAGATTTTCTTTTTCGATTTGTAGTATTCTGCAGAGTTTAGTAACACGAACAGTATATGGTTGTGGAATATTGCACAGCGCTGCAACTTCACCAAATAAATCAGAAGGCGTAAGTTCTGATATAAATTCCGTTGATCTATTTTCTCCAATTAGCAACTCTTCCTACATAAGAAAAACATTAAGATAAAATTGGTAAGTAGTACTATATATATATTCTACAGTAATAAGCTTTTGATTTTTGTCTAATATGATATAAATTCCTTTGGTTATCTATAAGATTTTTAAAATTTTCTTTGTTTATGTACAATTTATTCTAAGCTGTAGTGAAGAAAAGTATATTGTTACCAAAGAGCCATGGGACAATATGTATATGTGATCCACGGTTGTTCCTTGTTCAATAATCACTTCTCCTGGAAGAAAGAACTCTTCCGTTAGTTTCATTACCTGCAAATAAAATTGGATCCAA